>JAUZST010007815.1:0-13943 GCA_034779995.1 Parotocinclus haroldoi | reverse complement strand
TCCACTATCCTGCCGAAATACTTCATGGATCACATCGATGAAAGACAGAAATGTGTGGAGATCGACGATCCATCAAGTGACCAAGAGTCAGCCGCGACTGTACAGTTACTCCAATCCAAAATCTATTTCTATATATTATAAATATAAAATCTCCCACACTGCACTCTGATCCAGGAACAGAATATAACCTTATCATAATCGAATCTACTTACAGAGTGCATACTTTTTAATTCATTAACATTCATTCTATAAGATTTATTTTAGATTCAGTTGTGGAATCTTATACAAAAATACAAAGATAAAACAATAAAGTGTGTAAGTTAGCTCAGTATTCAGTATAAAATCGTATCTAGTGAAGCCGCAGCATTACAGCAGATCCATCCTCTAATAGAGCAGGATTTATTGATGAATTATTATATGTAGATTTATGTCAAAATGCTCCAGCAGCACGTCCAAACCACAACCACCGAAATAGTTTCCCATAATTCTCTCTGCAGATTGTTTTTGCACTGCACTTTTATTAATAATAATAATAATAATAATAATAATAATAATAATAATAATAATAATAATAATAGTCATAAACACAACACAATGGAAAGCCACTTTATACGGCATATATTTATTTGAGTCGCTTTAAATTAAGTAATTTGACAAATGAACGACATATAAGGTAAAAAATCTACATTTTTGCACTATTATTGTGGCACATAATTCAATAATAGTGAGTTTAATATGAGTACTGGAGTCATTTGAAGGTGATCCGTTCTGCTAGTGGTGTGAGGTTTTTATTAATGCACATGAAGAGCTGATTTGTTTATTATATTGTATAATATATTGTGCTTTGATTGTATTTTTATCTTTTTGTTCGGGTATCCCAGATGGTTTAAAACCTTTACGGCGTGTGCATCTATAAAATGTTTGAATAAAACCTACAGCTGTTATGAAAGTGATTTCCCTCCGTCTCCTGTTCATTACAGAATTAAAGTCAGCGTGATCACAGATTCACTTTAGCATAAATTCAATGTGGAACTGTTTTTATTGTGTAGGCTGCAGTTTGACTGTTGGGCCACTAGATGGAGACAAATCGTTAGAAATCATTAACAGCAGTTTATGGGACCAGGTCAGAATTTAAAATGTGTTTAGGTGTAGAAAGAAGTGTTTGGGTCGGTTCTATAAAATATTTACACATTGCACTCTCAAAAAAGCAGTACACATCACTTATAAATGTTTGTTTATCGTCATCCAGTGTCAGTTCAGTTTTATTTCCCTCACACACACACACACTGGAGAATGTGAGCTGTGTGTCAGGTTGAGGTCATGTTCCCATAGAGCTGCTCCAATCTGACCAGTAATCCCCAGGAAACGCACACTAACTCAAACCAGGTGTGGGTGGGATTACCCAGCAGCCCATGCGTGTATTTCTTTGTTGAAGGTAAACGAAGGTCATTTAAACTCTCAGTCATAATGAAGCGGATTTTAGGGCCTCCTATAGAGTCCTGAACAGGGGTGGAGCAGGGGAACGGTGCTTTGCGCAACTTTACACAAAAATCTGTGAGTAAGAGCTTTGATTACGAACGTTTTCTCTGCACGCGTCATGTGGAACATGCAAGATTGCACAATCACCAGCAGATGGCACCCAGCCTTATAGCTTGGTGTTGCTGTGATTCTGGAGACATCTGGTGGCCGTGCGTGGAAGTGCAGTTTAAAATATTTAATGGCCACCTATTTAAATGTAATTCAGACACAGAGAGAACTCAGAGCGAATTAACCCCGTTGATTAATTAATATTAATGTGTTTGTGATGTGTAATTAATGCTGTGCGCGTGTTTTAAACCGCGGTGGTTTTATAAGCGAACTGAACTGTCAAGCAGTGAAATCATGTAAAGCTGAAAGTTTTTTTTTTGCGCTTCAGAAGGTTCAATTTTTCAAATGTTCACCTGAAGGGGGCGTCACTGTTCTAATTAGCTCCAAACGTTTTGGATTCCCGGGTTTATTGATGGATTTCTGGTTTTACTCACAGGGAATAATAACGATTAAAGGAATAGTTTGTGCACCCCTGATTTAACGTGCTGCTCATAGTAGTGTCATTATAAAAACACCCTCTCTCTCCCTCTCTCTCTCTCTCTCTCTCTCTCTCTCTCTCGCTCTCTCTCTCTCTCTCTCTCTCTATCTCTCTCTCTCTCTCTCTCTCTCTCTCTCTCTCTCTCTCTCTCTCTCTCTCTCTCTCTCTCTCTCTCTCTCTCTCTCCCTCTCTCTCTCTCGCTCTCTCTCTCTCTCTCTCTCTCTCTCTCTCTCTCTCTCTCTCTCTCTCTCACACACACAGATAAGTTGAGTTGATTGATTTATTTCAATGATTTATTTCTTCAGGCCTTTGAAGAGGGAATTATGAAAACATCCATCAGTTATCTGCATTGCCTGCAGCACGCACACACACACACACACACACACACACACATATATATATATATATGAAGCATGGATGGTGAGAAAGTGTTTAATAGGAGCGGAGAGAGAGAAAAGAGAAATAAATAGAGATATATAGATGGCCTCGGGTACTGACGGTTCCTCCCACTTGGATCAGGAGTACTAAATCAGGACTGGTTGTTCCTGAGGGAGGGGAGAGAGACTGGCATTCTGTTTAGGTCATTCTTATACCTGGACACCCACCTCCTGATCTCAATGTAGCATGCTGCTCTCATAGTTCAAACAGCAAATCCTGTTTAATTATGAACCCCGGCTCTGATTTTAGGCTAAAGGTACGGATACTGAACCCCAGGAGGCCCAGTCCGCTCAGATAGCCCCGTCCTGACACTCCTGGCTACTGGGCCAGAGGCCCGAGAGAGCAGAGATGACCCCAGAGTCGGTGTGGATGCTGTTTTGATGTGTGTTATGTGTATGTTGTGATGTTGCTGTGCAGTAAATACTTTTCCTCTGTACACTTTTATTGAGGGTCTGGAGATTAGGACGAGGCCTTCCAGAGCTCTCACCCCTCTGAACCCGAGTCTGAGTCTCACTTATCTCGAGCCAGATCAAAGGGTCATGTCCTGATAAACCCTCAGGTTCTGCTAATCATTAAACCTGAAGGACAGAGGGAGGAATCCTCACCATGGACCTAAAAAAAAAAACACACAACAACACGAAACCAAAGCAAAAGAACAACCCCCCCCCCCAATTTAAAAAAATAATAAAACCCAGATTAGACCTGCAGCTTTAGCGTTAGCATCATGAAACTCCCTGGATGTTCATTTTCTAATGTGACTTAATGTTATGAAATGAAATTATAATTACAGTTTAAGTCTTTCTACATATAAACATCTGTATGTGACCTTTGACCCAGTCAGACATACCAGATCTCTGTGTAACTACTTAGTTTATTTCTGTTTAGTTTATAATTAATAATGAAATTACAGCATGGTTTATTTACATTTAGATCAGACTGATTCGCTTTTATGGACAAATGTATTTCTGTATTTATTATTTATTCATCCTATGTATTATAACTTATCTTTATATAATGAATGATTTAGAATCTTTAGTTTTCATTTTCATTCATTTAAACAAATACATTTTGGAACTATATAAAATAACGACGGTTTAAAACGTGAAAACAAACAGGAAAAAGACTGTGACTAATTATAATCTACAAAAAAAACAGATAAAAATGATTTCAGTTAATGTTTGAATTGATGATTGAAATGTTTTTATTTGGAATAAATTATAATAAATTATCAATTTAAATAATAAATTTATTTTGGAATAATAATTTATTTGGAAATTTTGTTTTTGTAGCAGGTTTGTTTTTATTTATTTAACACGGCAAAACAAAACACGGATTTGATTTAAAATAAGCTAAACCATCAACAATAAATGTTTGTTTAAAGAAAAACTTGAAACGAAATGGACATGTGTATGTGTGTGTATGTGTGTGAGTGTGTGAGTGTGTGTAAGAGAGCTCTCAGGTGGGCACTCTTAGGGTACCTGTGTGATTGGATGGAGCCTCGCTATGACGTCATGCTGATGGGTTTCATATATTTTATTTTTATTTTAATTTAAGCAGCTTTTTTTCAAACTCTGTGGATGAACGTAGAAACATTTTCAATGCTAACGCTAACCTGTAGCGGCGTGCCCGAGCTCTGTGTGTGCGCGTGTGTGTGTGTTTGTTTCAGACACAGTAAATGACGGGTATCAAAGCACAGTGGCAGGTAATGAAAAGAATCACCTTGATGTAAATGTGCGGGCCAAACCCCGGGCGATGTGAGCGCGCTCTAATCCCAGCCACTGTGCCGTGACCTTTCCTCTCGTTATTTTGGTCGCCGTTAGCATGTTAGCCATTCATGTGTGCACCACTGTTTACGCTAGTCACTCACCCGGGAGAAAAGAGCGCTCGGCCCCAGGCTAATCGCATCCTCGCTTCCACTCAGGGCTGCTCAGAGGGGCGGGGCCAGTTCAGGTGTGCACTTACCACCCAGGTAGATTAAGGGCGGGGCGGGGGGGGGGGGTAGGCGGGTGTGTTGAAGAATCTGGGACGGTTCCACAGAGCCGGAGGCGTCTATACATGAGCCAGGGGTTTTACACACACACACACACACACACACACACACACACACACACACACACACACACACACACAGAGTCTCTCCTAATGTTGATTGATTTGGTCTAAATTAAGGTTTAATACATTTCATGCATTAAAGGTTTCTGGTTCTTCTTTCAAGTGTGGTTTTATTCTTCAACATTCCTACCTAGTTCCTGCATTTTCAAAACCACACCCACTTTTAATGATGTCAGCATCCTATAGGGGTCCAAAGAACATTTGGATTGGTTCTCCTGACTCTGACTCGTGGAATGAGCTGGGCTTTTAACTCCAGAGGGGTCTGGTTCATGTTGTGTGTGTATTGTGTAGTGATTTTGTGTGTGTGTGTGTGTGTGTGTGTGTGTGTGTGTGTGTGAGAGAGAGAGAGAGAGAGAGAGAGAGTATTCTATACTGTTTCTGTATGTATATTAGGGTAAAAAAAATGTAGGTACCTCTTGATTTGGTGATCTGTGACTTGATTATTACTATTATTATTATTATTACTATTATTATTATTATTACTATTATTATTATTATTAGTAGTAGTAGTAGTAGTATTATCAATTATATCATTGCAATTACTATTAATAATATTATTATTATTATTAAGAATAATATTGTTATAATTGTTGTAATTTGTTGTAATGTTTTTATATTATTATTATTATTATTATTATCATTATTACTGATGATTTTTTTTCTTCCAGTGATTTCTGATTTTGGGAATCACTGTGTCAGTAACGGCCCTTATTTCTAAATTACTCCACTCTAAAGTGTAAGATCAAAGATATTAAATTTGAGCACTGAAATAATCCAAATATAATCCTGTAGATAAAATAAAAATGTTTTTAATTACAATCCTTGTGAAGTCAATTTGTTTATTTTACAGACGATGCTATTTACTGATTGATTCTTTTTTTTAGGTTTGTGTTTAATAAAGATTTAATAATAATAATAATAATAATAATAATCCCTAATTGAATTGAGTTTTAGTTTTATAAATAGTGACCATGTAAGATTATTATTATTATTATTATTATTATTATTTTATTTTTGTTTATAAAATCAGAGTGTGGAACTAAAATCTCTGGGATTTGGCTTTAGATAAGAGAGGAGAAGAGACTTTAGACATTCAAGCTTTAATAAAAGATTTTTATAATTAAATCTTTTTAGACGGGATGCTGCCCCTCAGCTTCAAAGTCCTGCTTCTTAAAGACTGAATACAAACCCAAATCCCGGGTCACCATAGAGTTTAGAATTCTCTTTGTGAGTCGGGTTTAAGCTTTACCTTAGCTAGTTCCTCTCTGAGTTTCTGTTACCCGACAAAAACTTCAGAGTTTTGAAATTTGTGTTCTGTAAAAATATTATGTTATTAATTAACATTTACAAATACATCAATTTCCCCCTACATGTGTGTACATATACTGCATGTGTGTGTGTGTGTGTGTGTGTGTGTGTGTATGTGTGAGATATATCATAAGTACAGGACAATGATAGAATAGGAATCCTGATGCTTATTGGATGAAGCATCGGCGCTGTTTTGGTTCTCATAGCGTGCAGGATTTCAAGGGTTAATCCCGCTTCAAAAGATCCTGAGAAACGCTTTTACACACACACACACACACACACACACACACACACACACACACACACACACACACACACACACACACTCTGAGGGTGCTGTAGGTGGTGTTGAGAGACTGAAAGCGGTTTAATCTTAAGCTAACATGCCGCTCTGCGTCACAGATCAGCTCTGGCGTCGCTCTAACTCTCTCACTATAACCTGTAATTTTCTCTCTCTGCTCTTAGTTCAGGTAACGACCTGCCGCCAGACGATCCACGCTTTGTGTTCGAAGAATTCATTCACCCGCCACACCCACCACACCCACCTCACCCGACACGCCCGCCATGCCCACCCCGTTCACGCTTCTGAAGCTAATAAAGTGCTGCTAATTACACGGACGGAGAAGAATGGAAGAGCTGCAGATCCTCTTCAGATACATGATTTATGTTTTTTGGTCCAGTAAAGTTTTAAGTGGTATGTGTGAATGTAACTCTGTACTTGATACTTGAGCTTGATAAAGGTTGGATAAAGTAATCCCTTACCCATGTGCTCCTATCAGATAGTGCTGAATGATGGTACTGAGGGAGGAGAGAGAGATCACCTTTATTCTGTTTAGTTTCTAGGACTGAGATTCGGAATGGTGTAATGATATTATGGTCTGTAGAAGGAGAAATATCGACAGGGAATCCCTTCCCATCTTTATTGGAGGAACATCGTTTATAAACGTTTGGTGATAAACTGGAGGGAGTTCCTCTGATCATCTTTACTCCTCAAACACTGTTGCTTTTGGACCAAATCGTGGTTAGAAAGGCCACATTTTTCTCCCCTTTCTACCTCATTACTAGTCTTAAATTGCTCCAAAAGGTGTTTTGTTTTAATGTTTTGCAGGCTGGAATGGGAGGAATAGATACTTCTGACTAAACGAAGTAGTTTTAAATTGTATTTTATTCTAAAAGTAACTGTGATTGACTGATCTTTATATTTATGTGGCGCTGTAACTGAGTCTGATCGAGTGTGGAGGGTAACGGTAATCTGTACGCTGCAGGATGAGTTCCAGCTCTAATCCAGCAGGCACTGATGATGTAACGGTAAGAAGTGCTGCAGGCGGAACTTAGCCGGGGTTCTGAAACACTCGGGTTCTGTTCCTCAGCTTATTTATTGCTGGAATGATTTCGGTGCTTAAGCATAATTACATGTTTAACTGACGGATCTGTCAGACACAGGAAGTAAATCACAGCTCATCTGGAAGCAGTTCTGCGGTTCTGCACACAGCAGATCGATGCTGTGTCCCCAAACGCTGACTGCTCCTCTGTTTAACGTCCATCATCCAGGAGGACCTGCGTTATAAAGCTCTGCTCTGATTGGTCCATCTCGTACCGACTCGGCTCCGCTTTAATCAGACGTAAGTAGAGTTTATTAAAGCTCGCGCAGAATTACCAATAATCAATAAATAGTCTGAACTGCACTCACATTGACGTGTTTAATGTTTAGTCACTATCCCAAACATCTGGAGAGGGGCACAAACTTTTACACAACGCAAATGTTCAGTGTTTTATTTTAGGGTTTCGTTGTTAGTTCACTATTGTGTGTTATGATTGTCTGTTCCTGCAGAGGCTTGGTTAATTGTGGATGGCGGGTCGGGCATCACTGGCATGGGACTGACATGACTGGGCATGTCCCCCCGCTGTGCCCCCCATGACCCTCAGCTGGACAAACACGGGCTAAAGGTAATGCAACGATTTCTACATTTACACTCTTACTGATTTATTTACACAATGCTACATGCAATACTTAAAAAATACACAGAGCTCCGAAAGTATTTGCCCCGTTTGTGTGGATGCAAACAAAACATTTTAATTCCTAAACACTCAGCTAATCAATCAATCATAGATCAGATTTAATTTAAGATTTTCTCCACATGCCAATACAAAACTTTTATTTGTATATCAGAGATATTATTATACTTTACAGAGGGTGCCAAAACTTAAAACCCATTAATAATTCCTCTTTATGTCTTCGTGAAATGCTAAAGTTATTCTTTTATTAAATGAGCTTTATTATATACGTTTAATTCCCATCTTTATTTTATTTATTTGATTGTTATTTAAAATTAATTTTAATTTGGAGAATAAACTGTATTTTATTTATTTGTATTTATTTAAATCCTCCTCTATTTATCATTTTTTATAATGCATGTTCTGTTATACCAACGTATTTATGTATTTATTTAACTTGATTAAAGACTGTATTTATTGTAATTCATTCAATTTCATACGTGGTTCATCCAGGTGTGCATCGTGGAGACCCAGGGCATAACTGATAGCACAGGGAACAAGGCCAAAACCAGACCTGAACTGCTCACCAGTCTACTGGGACACTTTAGAGACGCCACTTAACCTAATGTAGGTCTTGAAATGGGTCCAGAAATCCCAAATATGCAAAATTCACAGAGTCCAGACTGGGAATGGAACTGGGATCTCTGGAGCTAACCACAAACCAGTGACCTCAAACCAGTAACCTCAAACCAGTAACCTCAAACTAGTAACCACTGAGTGTTTTATTGTTTATTCATTGCTTATTTAATGATACAAATGTTAAAATATGATTAACCACAGTTTAGAAAACACACAAGAAAATATAAAACCGCTTTGTTCCTTTCTAAAGGCTAAACCATAAAACGATTTGATCTTGTTTATTCATTTTTATTTAAATGTTTATAAAACCATTTATGCCATTTTAGAGACTTTAAGGAATATTATCTGTCAGAGTAAACTAACACACACACACATACACACACACACACACACAGGTGATGAGATGGAGAATCTGAAAGGCTCTTTAATGACCTCATCTCTCTGTCATCTTTTTTCTCTTGGGAGCTGGTGTGAGATCCTGCATATAAACCTTTTCTGTAAAACCTACGCACGCACACACACACACACACACACACACACACGCACAATATTAGTGAGGATTTAAATGCAGAAACACAGCGAGCTGTCAGTCAAGCATCAGTCACATCAGAGTGAATTATTATTATTATTATTATTATTATTAATAATAATAACTCAGGTGTTTATTGAGCAGCTTTAACACTGCACTCATTAAACACTCTGTCATCTCACTCCACACTGCACACACTGCTCTATCTGCTGCTTTATCTGCACGTCTTATCGCTCTCTCTTATCTTGTTCTCTGGCTTTTTATCTGCTGCATCATCTCTCAGGGTTTGGTTGAAATGCTGCAGGCTGTTTATCTACTAAAGAGAAGACAAAGTACCTCTGTAACCCTGCGGATAAGAAGATCTGATAAACACTGAACACACACACACACGCACACACGCACACGCACACACAGTTCAACAACCTGGGATTTATAGAAATATGAACATCGAACATCAATCACAAACTCACTCAAACAAACGTAGATAAACAGGAGAGTAAATCTCTCTCAAATGAAATCTGATGTTTACTCTTAAAGATCGTATAATCTAAAGCTTTAAATGAAACATTTGGATCATTTCTACTAAATACGATTTAATGTCAGAAAGAGTATTAGTATTATAATGAGCTATTAACAATAAAGTATTATAATTCAACACAGCATCAGAAAAAAAATGATCATTAAACAAGGAACATAATCACTATTAAATAAATCCGAAATAATAACGCACAAACTCACAGTTTTATATAAACTATCCCACTACTGACTGTAGGAAAGAAAAAATATGATAGATGTCATATTTATTTGTCTCATTCATGTAGATTCTACAAAGTGGTTTGATTATTTATTAGATATTCGATAAGAAATGTATTTTATTATAATGTAAATAATCTTCACATTATAAAAACAAATAGTTTTTATTAGATTAAAATTAAATGAACAAACGGAACAAAGAATTAGAATAGATATCAGTCATTCATTTATTTTCATACCAGCTTAGGCTGAAAAAAAATCTATTATAAATAAATCAATCAATCACATGCTCTGCGGGAAAAGTTTCTATCATATAAATAAATATTAAAATATAAACATGACATTTTTATGTTCAAATAATTGACCCTGTCCAGATCATCGTAGTGTTTGAAGTTTATTAACGGTAAAAACAAGAAAACGTGCAGAAACGTTTCAGATTTACATTTGATCCTGTAGTGTTGAGATTTTTTTTATTGTGAAATTTAAGAAAGCACATAGAAATATACATTTTATTTGCAATATTCCACTCATAAATGTAATTGTATTTCCAACATTGAAATGTGTTGAATTATTTCTGCATTTTTAAGTCTAATAATTTGATTCACTGTGACTGAATGTATAGTTACATAAAATCTCAATGTAATTAAAAAATTAAATAATTTTTGGTTTGAAATCCTAATTTATAAGAAATAAGAAATCAGAAACAGTTTTAGTTTGTGTTTATCATGTTCACAGTTCGATAAAATTACATGGTAAAGGGGATAAAGGGACCCTCCTGCACCCCTCGCTAAGATCAGTGAAGTTCTTATTTATTAAAATTTTATTGAATAATTAAATATTATGTCCAAACCTGTGTGTGTGTGTGTGTGTGTGTGTGTGTGTGTGTGTGAGAGAGAGAGAGAAACACCTTTAGGTGGCAGACGAGTCAAAACTGAAGGAAACACTAATGATCCTTTAGGATTAACCACACACACACACACACACACACACACAGGCTTTGTAACAGTAATGGCGTCTAGACTGAGTGACTGCTGGCGTTAATCCGTCCGAGCGAGGCTGAATCGTGGTGTAACCTGATCGGACGCTGAGCTGCAGGTTCGAGCAGGATTGATTAGACAATGCTGTAGCTCTGATCCTCTCTGATCCTCTCATGCTGCCTCAGCTCGGACCTTTTCATTGTTCTCCTTCGTCTCAACATGACACCCAGCCTCGTGGTCTCAGACCGTCGGGACTGTGCCGCCGCTCCTCCTCCGTACTCGCTGATGTGCCGTATATCCGCTTACATGGCTTCTCTTACATGGTTAGATCTTCTTTACGTGTGTGTGTGTGTGTGTGTGTGTGTGTGTGTGTGTGTGTGTGAGGGACACGCCAATGAAGATCCTCATGTCAGAGTCAAGGGTGAGATCTTCCTCCGACCATCTGATACGACGTCCAGCTCATGGCAGGAACAGCAGCGCTGCTGGAGAGCCTCCTGATCACCAAACACTGTAGCAGACTGATATAACGCCGTGTTACGTTGCCAAAAGTATGTGGACACCTTGAGATAGATTAAGTGTGGCTCTTCCAAAAGTGTGGTTCTGATCGTACTGAACCTAAACATCATTATTGAGTTCTACAGTATCAACATCAGAACCATGACTGTTTATTAGAACTCACCTGCTTAGTCCAACTCAGGGTTACAGGTGGGGTAAAGACCTAACTGGCAGCACAGGGAGAAAGGCAGGAACCACCACAGGACGCATGAACAGATGCACCCACTTACACTGGGAGATTTTAGAGACATAAATTCACCTAACAAAAAACAGACTTTTGCGAGGTGGCATTGAGTCAGAGCGCCTGATCCATGATGTAACCCTTACACAGAGGGGAGAACATGCAAACTCACACCCAGGTCTCTGGAGCAGTGTGGTGACATCACTAACATCATGGATCAGGTTTCTATAATCAATAATCAGAGACTCCGATCATGACGGAAAATGCTGGATTGTTGTAAATCAGCAGTGCTGGACTCTCCATCAGAACCTCCATCACAACCTCCATCACCTGCAGTCTGAAGAATCACAACATCACTAACTACATCACTTCCTGTATCTGAATGAAGGGAACCTACACCAGGTAACATTTATACCTGAGGAACCAAAGGTCCTCCAGCAGCAGATCCATATGATCAGGAGGAATATGTCCTATTGTGTATCTGTTGTGTGTGTGTGTGTTGTGTATCTGTTTGTATGATGTACAGGATAAGCTTGTTGTGTTTATGTGACTCTCTGAATGTTGTGTAACTGTACACTCTCTCTGGAAATGATGTGGTCTGTAATTAGCGCTTGGCTAAAGCTAATCCACACTGAGCACAGCTGCTCCCAGTTAGACACACACACACACACACACACACACACACACACACACACACACACACACACAGAGTGAATCACTTATGAATTGCCAACTTCCCCAAACACGTTTCCTTATGTTTAGCTGACTTCCATAGCAACGCCACTCCCACATAATGTACGCTATGGACCCTCCCACCAGCAGCACGGTTCTCATTACAGATCACAGGCCATGCCGAGTTTGGTATGTTCTCCCCACATCTTATGTGAAGTTAATTGACATGTATATGTTTAGGCAGCTTTATAAACAAATAAACACACAATCCAAATGAAACTAGAAATGTAGAATAGAGAACTAAACTCATTCATTAATGTTAATTACATCAAAATAGAATAGTTTGTTTAAAACCTTTAATACGATGCTGTCATAACCCTAACATAACCTGTACCATAGAGTAACCCTAAAATAACCAATATTCTAACGTCACTAACCCTAAAGTAACCCTAACTCTAAACTAACCCTAAAGTAACTCTAACCCTAACTCTAAACTAACCCTAAAGTAACTCTAACTGTAACTCTAAACTAACCCTAAAGTAACTCTAACTGTAACTCTAAACTAACCCTAAAGTAACTCTAACCCTAAAGTAACTCTAACCCTAAAGTAACTCTAACCCTAACTCTAAACTAACACTAAAGTAACTCTAACCCTAACTCTAAACTAACCCTAAAGTAACCCTAATTCTAAACTAACCCTAAAGTAACTCTAACCCTAACTCTAAACTAACCCTAAAGTAACTCTAACCCTAACTCTAAACTAACCCTAAAGTAACTTTAACCCTAACTCTAAACTAACCCTAAAGTAACCCTAACTCTAAACTAACCCTAAAGTAACTCTAACCCTAACCTTAAAATAACCATAACTCTAAAGTAACCCTAAACTAACCCTAACCCTAAAGTAACCCTAACTCTAAAATAACCCTAACCCAAAGTAACCCTAACCCTAAAGTAAGCCTAACTCTAATGTAACTCTAAAGTAACACTAACAAAGTAAGCCTAAACTAACTCTAAACTATCCCTAAAGTAACGCTAACAAAGTAACCCTAACTCTAAAGTAACCCTAACCCTAAACTAACCCTAACCATAAAGTAACCCTAATGTAACTCTAAACAATCTCTAATTCTAAACTAACCCTAAAGCCTAATCCTGCAATATCCTGATCTAAAATGGACCTTCCCCGGCTGAGTTTTGGATCTGTAAAGTTCTGGGTCCAGTTCCTAAATTAGGCACTGGTCTGAGTCGGAGGCGAGTCGTTATCTGTGATGAGGAGAATCTTATCAGACAGTTTGCACTTTGACTTCCTCATGCACTATCAGTCTGATCTGAGTGTACTCAGGGTCATTTAGGCTCCCTACTAAGTGCCCTCATTAGGTAAGAATGTGTTTACCCTTCGTCTAGAGCCCTGACCTGTAATGGTGCACCAAGCCCTCTGGTCAACAGTGGATTAGCAAAGAGCATGCTAACACACACACACACACACACACATACACACACACACACTTACACTTACACCTCCCTCAGGCCGACGGCTCACACTGATAACGTACAGCAATTAGCCAAAATTAGCCTCTGTTAATCCCTAATGGAGCAGGTGAATGAGTGTCTGAGCTGTGCATTCATTAGAGCATCACACACACACACACACACACACACACACACACACACACACACACACACACACACACACACACACACACTCTCAGGTCTTAATGTAAA
>JAUZST010007814.1:0-13944 GCA_034779995.1 Parotocinclus haroldoi | reverse complement strand
AGTTTGAGAGAGCTGGGCGATGGAGTGTGTGTGAGTAAGAGAGAGAGAGAGAGAGAGAGAGAGAGAGAGAGAGAGAGAGAGAGAGAGAGCTATAGCTGTGACTCATAGCTCTGTTATTTCAGCTTGTGTTTAAGTGTGGAGGTGAAAGAGCTTTTTAGCGCTCACTCCATATCTGGAGATCTGATACGTCTGATATGTTTTGTATCTCTTTGCCATTTATCACCTCTCTTTCTGTGCAAATATGAGCATCATTGCATTCCAGGATGGATAATTAATTAAAAACCTCTCTTTGTGGGGACGGGCTCAAAGCCTACAGCTTTCTTTTGAAAAGCAAACAAAAAGGCCAAATAGCATTAGGTGTGTATTATCAGATAGCTCCAATACTGGATAAATGGTAATTATGAATGGAAAACCTCCACAAAAAGACGATCTGTGTGTGTGTGTGTGTGTGTGTGTGTGTGTGTGTGTGTGTGTGTGTGTGTGTGTGCGCTTGGCTGAGAGATTCTCAGCTGAATGGCCCGATTGTTCACGTCTCCGCCTTCAAGATGCTGACCGTCAGTTGTATAATGTTCGTTCTAAATGTCTGGAACAGTTTAGTCATCCTGCCCCATCCCAAATCGCTCCCTAGTTGGGTGTAAATCTGCTGCCCCTAAACAGCAGTCTCCCCTAACGCTCCTGTATCACATACCAGAAGAGTTCAGAGCGCCGTAACTGTGGCTACGTCTCAGATCACATACTCTGTTCATTATGGAATGCATGAACAAATTCCAACGAACACCATTACCAGTGCATGATATAGAGAATAGATTCGGGACGTGCTAACAAGACACTAACATTCTCAATGAATGCTCACTAAAGTAATGCAACATGTTTTTACATCCAAAATGGAACATTTAGAGGTTAGCCATTTTTGACAGGTCAGTGTTTTCAATCCCAAATGAACATCTTACGTGGATAAATAACGAAACGTTAATGCAGTAACACATAAATAGGGGCATGCGCACAACGGATTGAATTTAATGCTGCGATTTGGGACACGTCCAAAGTGAGTTAACGCACAAACAAAGCGAACGGGGTGTGGTTTGGGACACCTGCCCTCTGCATGCACGGGGCACTCACAGTGACGAGGAAGTGTGGTTTGTAAAGAAAAAAAAGTTACTTAAAATAACCACTGTTCTAACGTAATAACGTAATATGCAAATCGCTTGAAAATGCTTAAGTTTGGATCTGCACTAAGGGGTTAACGTGCACTATATAGTGAAGCGGATGTGTGCTTTGAGGCACGTCCACAGTGAGAAGAGCGCAGTCGGACCAAAGTTCATGAGTCTCGTGGGAAGTGTGCAGATTTAATGCAGCTGTTGTTTGGTCTGACATTCAAAACACTCAAAGCTTTAAATACTCAAAAACAAACACAGACTCACCCTCAAATTATACTGAGCCATATTTAACAATCTATTCAAATAGACGGTACTTTTTAGGAAAGTGTGAAGATCGATGAACAGCCTGGATGATAAGTAACATGCAGTAGAAGGGTAATATAGAACGTAATAAAGACAAAACAACAACAAAGTATGCTAACTATACTGCTCACAAAAAATGAAGGCTCATTTTATTTTGAAATATAATGAAACAGCCCCTGGTTTGTTACGTGAGAAGTGTATTATTATGTACTGAAAACCTACTGAGATCTCATCTTCATTATTCTGTTTTGTGCGGAAAAAGAATGTTGCGTTATAATGAAGACCCAAAGTAGTCTTTGTAAGGGAGTGACAAGTCGAACAGAACTTTCACAATCATTAATAATTGTCATTAATAACGTCATGGCGTGTGAGCAGTAAACAAACCGTCCCTGTATTTGTTATGTGTCCATTAAACGCACTATACTATACACTATACTTTAATATAACATTATTACTTTTTGAGTTTTAAACCTTAATTTCAAGCACACTCTTGAACTTTTCGTTTCCAGAAAAAAAACACCCAAATGTTTTCAGTGCTGTTGTAGTTCAGCAGACGACCACTAGAGGCATTTTCAAGACGTATTTTTATACAATTTTTTAAATCATCAAACATCAGATTTTTATGACAATAAAGCTAAACATGTTTGGAAAAAAAATGTATTACCTCCTTCGCTGTCAAGCCAAATATCAGATCATCAAATACAAAAATTAACATTCACGGTTGTTGTAGTTCACCAGATAACCACTAGAGGTGTATTTCCCAAGCGCATCTGGTGAAAGGGTGAAGTGACAAAACTAGATTTTTGTACTTGAAAAAAAATCAAATGTATATCTATTCCCTGATGCTGTTTGGCACGTAACCCTTCTGGCATAAATTCACTGTTTTTTCTCGTTCTGTCCTCAGTGATCCTGAAGTCCCGTTAGGTCTTACCTGAAGCTCCTCATCATGCCGGTGGTGTTCCGTTCGTCTCCACTCATGTGGATTCGCATCGCGGCCTTGGTGTTCTCCTGCGTGGCGTTTAGCGTGGCGCTGTACGGTGCGATGCTGACCCACGGCACCGGTGACTGGTGCGTCTTCTGCTGGAGCTTCAGCTTCGCCGGGACGCTCCTCATCGTCCTGGTGGAGATCTGTGGCCTGCAGACCCGTGCTCCTGTCTCCTGGAAGAACTTTCCCATCACCTTTGCTTGCTATGCTTCGCTGCTGTGCCTCTCTGCCTCCATTATCTTCCCCCTGTTCTTCCTGAAGGGTTTCTACGGCCGCGAAGAAGTGAAGAACTGCCGCATCGTGTCCAACGTCTTCTCCTGCTTAGCCACGTTGGCCTATTTCAGTGAGGTCAGCATGAGCAAGGCACGTCCAGGCGAGGTCTCCGGCTACATGGCTACGGCACCGGGCATCTTAAAGGTCTGCGAGACCTTCGTTGCCTGCGTCATCTTCGTCTTCATTAGTGATCCCGTGTCCTACGACCAGAATGGGGCCACCAAGTGGTGTCTGGCGGTCTACTGCATCTGCTTCATCTTGTCTGCGGGAATCATCATCATGTGCATAGCCGAATGGACTGGACTCCTTCCTGTTTCCTTCCCTCGGTTCCTGTCCACTTACGCCCTAATCGCCGTGGGGATGTACCTCTCCGCTACCATCATCTGGCCCATCTACAAGTTTGACAACAAGCATGGAGGACAAAGCCACCGGCCGAATGACTGCGGGGACAGGATGGGACTTTGTCCATGGGATAGGCTCCTGGCCATCGCTGTCCTCACGGCGCTAAACTTCCTGCTGTACCTCGCCGACCTGATCTACTCAGCGAGGCTAATATTCGTTAGCGCTTAATTATGGAGGAAGGGTGGCGTGAAACCTTTCCCTGTTGGTCATGCTAGAAACTTGGACTGGAAAATTCATGACTGTTAAACACACTCTTAGTCAGACGCAGACGTAACACATTCAGAAAACCCTCCGTGCTAACAAATCTATCTAGCTAGAAACCAACACAGATATCAAATGAATATTAACCCCTTCTTATTTGCTCAGCAACAAAGACTAGTAAAGGAACCAGCTATTTATCATGCTAGGATGTTAGCACAGCAATGCAGCTAGCTATGTTTATATTAGCAATCCTAAACACATTATAAGGTTTTATGAAAGTTGACTTGCTAAAAACAAACCAAACACTGTCACAAACAAACAATGCTGAACATGCTAGCCAGGTAGCTACCAGTCCATGAAGGAAAACAAAGCTAGCGCTTTATAGCAGTAATATTAGCAGTAATACTGTAAAAATGACTTACTGTTGCTCTGTTGGCTAAAACACACAACCTGACATGATAACTATGAGGAGAACCTAGCTAACTAACGCGCTAAAGCAGATGCCTCATGCTAGCTAGGTATATAGCCAGTATTAAAATCCTAAAATTAGTCTTGTTAATGTTTTCTTGTTTAAAACACACAAGTAGTGATCACCAGAAATGCTAACAAGGTAGCAAAACTGCCAGCTAACACACTAGCACGTTAGCACGCTGCTATGAAGAGGCAGTAAGATATTCAGTGTTTAAATATTAGCGTGTGCAGTTAGGGAACATCAACAAGATGTACTGAAAGCTGAAATAAAACTATACTGCTTTCCAAAGTGTGGGGATATTTCACGATGGTATTTTGGAGTATCTTCTTATTTGTGTGAGCAGTATATTGTAGCATGTGCAGTATTTTGTGCTACTTTGTCCAGCACTTTTGCTACCTTGCTAAAAACAGGAAAGAGCAGCCTATTTAGGATTCAGGACCATGATTATGGGAGCTTTAAAAACAGGACCATCAAGAGCATTCTCGGTCAACGGCTAACCATCACCAGGTCAGCAGTACCCAGAAAAAAATGCCCTGTGAGATTCCATAGTAAAACTGTTCATTGTTTTTTAAAGGTTTGTAAAGTGAACTTTCTGCTTGACCATAAATCTCACAGCACTACACATTTTTATGGTCATTTGGCCACTTTGTGGTTTTACTATCAAATTTCTTATTACAAGTGTTTTTTCCATTACCAAATTCAATTATTTTCCGTTTAATCCACACCGGGTCTCGGGCCATCCAGTGCCTATCTAAAAACTCTGGGCACTAGGGCAGGAACAACCCTAGATGGGGCACCAAACCATCGTAGGGCACACATAAATACACACACACTAAGGTCCACTTTAGAGACACCAATTAACCTAACACGCATGTCTTTGGACTGTGGGAGGGAAACCGGAGTACCCGGAGTAAACCCACTCAGACACGGAGAGGACATGCAGACTCCACACAGAAAGGACCCAGGCCGCTCCACCCTGGGATCGAACCCGGGACCTTCTTGCTGCGAGCCACCGTGCCGCCCTGTCTTTTTTAGTTTAGTTTAGTTTTTTTTTTTAAAGCAACAACAAAACACTTCTTTTCTGCCATAACGTTTAGCTAGTTAACGTATATAAATGGAATTGTTCTCCAGAAATTTCAGAGCAATTTTAAGACCTCGCCCATTAAAGCGAACGCACGCTGATCTGACAGACGTTAAACGGCGCTCGATAGTAGTTTACTAATTAATTCGGGTTGGAATTGCAAGTAAACGGTGAATCAACAACTAACATAAACAAAAATGTAAAAAAACAACTGTAGAAAAAAGTCACTCCAAGCTCAACGTATAGTGTTATCTTAATATCAGTTAGGAACGCTTACTTTCGGTTAAAACTGACATATAGTAGTATGTAAGAACAATTGTAAGAAAAATTACTATTAGCTGATAACTAAGCTACAAATCATCGGTTATCTTACCTCCAGTCGCTCAGGATTACATGTAAAACATCCACTGCATGCAGATTATCTATAAACGTTCATTAAACCGGTCCAAAGCCCGATTTAAATACTAACGAGTCCTCTAAACAGTTAGATAGCGGCTGCACCCTAGACAATGTTTATAGCTAACTGCTAACACGCTAAGCTTTACGTGCTAGCTAGTCCCACCAGGTGTGTAAATAAATTCAGTGGCTTGATAAAGCTGATGTAAATGAGATCCGTGTTAATGCTTATAAAGGACCACCGCCGTTTAGTCACCGTAAGCAAACTTACTTTCTTTAACTAGTGTTGACATGGAGACGATTCAGCCATAGCAACCGTTAAGGTAAACCACGTGACTTACAACTTCCGGCGTGTACAGAAACACACTGGACGCTCGCTTGTAATTCGGATTTTCAGTCCTGGGAAATGTGAGCATTACTGGAGCACAACCGACCCCCGTGCTTGCCGATCCGTAATAGGGGAACAACCGTGCACACAAAATAAGCACTTAATATACTGCTCACAGAAATCAGGGGATACTCCATATTAAAATGTCTCCTCTTTTCTTCTTGCCCTACTGAAAAACAGACCAGCATGATGCTAGACTTGGTGGTTACCAGCGTTTGTTGTGTTTTGAACATGTTTTGCTGGGGATGTTGGTCTTTGCTGGGGATTCTGGTGACCAGCACATCCTGGTTGAACAACAAAATTAGCAAGATCATACTGGGCAACCAGCTTTGCCAGCAAGGGTATGCTGGTCAACCAGCATGGATCTGATGTTGGTCAATGCTTGTTTTTTCAGCAGGGCAGCATATACAGAAAAGACCAGCATGTGCTGGTCACAACCATCCAAGAACCAGCAAAGGCCAGCATGTGCTGGTCACCAGCAGCTCCAGCAAAAACAAGTTCAAAACACAACAAACGCTGGTAACCACCAAGTCCAGCATCATGCTGGTCTGTTTTTTTCAGTAGGGCTGTGAGCAGAAATGTAGTTTACTTGATTTAATACTAAAGTGGGCATTATTCTGCCATGTAGGAGAAATGAAGAACAATTTAAATCTATCCATCCATCCATTATGATCCGCTTAATCCACATTGGGTCGTGACCAGCCGGTGCCCACCTGGCAACTCTGGGCGCAAAGGCAAGAGCAACCCTAGACGGGGTGCCAATCAATTTCAAACTAAAGATTTTTTATTAACTGCATTCACTTTGATTATGCTAACCTAACTGGTGCATTTACTAATTGCTGTTTAATGAATGCCATTTATTTTTGGTCATTTATACAGTTCAAAATGGCCAGCGAAAACATTTTGTCATGACCAATCATTACCGTGCCTTCAGCGTGAATGGATTTCTTCGAAGTATTTGCGGACACTGTCTCTGACTGAAAGTTTGATCCCCTCAAGCTTATGGAAAGATGCAGAGGCATTATGGGAAATGTAGTACCCGTAGTGAATTCGAAGAGAAAATGTTAGAATCATTCATTCATTGAGGACAATTATCCGATATTACATATCTGTGAGTGACAAAAGTATGAACCTTTGATTTCAATTCATGTTGTGACCAATAACTGCTACTCAGTTCTGGTCACTGGGCTTGGGGGAATTTAAGTCCATTCCTCTGTACAGAACAGGTTAACTTCTTCCATGATATTTCTGTTTGGATGAAGGTCAAAACCTTTGTCTTCTTTCAATTTTTTTGGAATGATACCTTGCTGCATGACCCATTTCTTTTGAGGTTCAGTTTAGAGACATATAGTGGGCGCAAATAAGTATTTGATGCGCTGCCAATTTTGTTTTTAATTTTCCCACCTACAAAGAATGGAGAGATGTGTAATGTTTTCGATAATTAACTTGCTTTTAAATTAAATTCCTGATATTTTCCCCAATATTGCCTATTTGCTGCTATAATTCAGAATTCATTGTTGCTTCCATGGTGACAAGTGGTTCTGCCCCAGATCCCAGGCTAAAATAATGTTATTACCCACCACCATTTTTCACTGCAATGCAGTGCTTTTTTTCTCCAGGCATAATGATTCACGTTTATACCAAAAAGCTCTAGTTCGGTCTCATCTGTCCACAACATGTTTTTCCAATAGCTGTCTGGATTGTCTGATGGGCAGCACTGTTTATATTGTGGAGGGCAATGGCTTTTTTCTTGTAACCCTGCCCTGGACACCGTATTTTTTGTTTGTGTTGGAGTTGGGTTATAATTAAAAGGCTGTACTTTATTGGTTTAGGTCCAGCTCTATTTGGGTATGGTGAGACCTCAAACAAAAGTGAGTGTCCTATTTTTCTGCCAGAGTAGGTCTACACTAAATTATGAAAACCGAAGGGAAATATGAATAGCTAATTGGCTTGTGAAAATGTGACACATTCAGTCCCTCTGCTTCAGTTTCACCCACTTCTGCCAATTTTACAGCATCATCCCAGTTTTTTTTAAAGATAAGTCATCGTGCGTTGTGAGTCAATCCGGGAACAAGAAGTAAAATGTACACTTTTTTTAACAGGTTGAAAATAATATGATTCACATATGGGTTATAAATGAAATAGTATACATTCACGCAGAACTTTATTAGCAATGCTATGCTAATACTACGCATGACCTTGCTTTTTGCTCTCAGAACAGTCTCATTGATTCATTCCATACTGGATATCTTCTGTTCTACCCCATCCCAAATATGCTCTGTTGGATTAGGTGACTGGGATGGCCATCACAGACCTGAATGCTCCTGAAACAATTTTGAGAAAACGTTTTCTTTTTGACGTGCCATGACGTGCCATGAAGAGAAGCACATGGTCAGCAACAGTATTCAGCTGGGCTGCGGCTTTTACTGTGCCGTTTTAACAGGCCAAGCATGTGCCAAGAAAACATTTCCCACACCATTACACCACGTCCATCGCTCCATTTAACTGCATGTGTGTCTTAGTTTGTGTGGGTCTTTGTTAGTGTGCCAGCGAGATGTGCGGGAAATAATGAAAATGACATATTTCTGAAGCCATCGTCATATCATCTCTGTAAAATGAAACTCAAGGTCACTTTTTGTCTTCATGTATTTGAATCTGCTGCAAAAGACGGCATGATAATGCAAGGTCTCTGCACGACTTCACAGATTAGTGTAAAACAGGCATTATAGGTAGCCTATGGTCAAAAAAAAAAACCGCCCAAATGCACATTTTTTCAGCTGACATCGGGTGAGCCACCAGTAAAAAAGTATAGTTCTACAGCATCATTTTCTACATACAGTGGTTCCTCGGTTCTTGACGACCACAAAATTCAGTACTGGACGCATTTTGACGTTTGAACATTAACGCACTTATGATGAATCTTCTTCAATCTGTAAGTTTCAATTTCATAAAAGGTACCAAGAATTGCTGTGCAAGTACACACAGTACTGTACTAAATGGTTTTATGTTTTATTTCCATTATTATTAACGCTTAAAACGAAACACTACGTGCAAAGTATCTAAACGGCATCTAAATTACATAGCATACTTCTCAAATCGTCTCAAAAGGCTATGGAGTGATAACGAAATCATTTTGATGTGAAGAGATGTATCACACCAGCAGCCTAGAAAGACTTTTCTACTTTTAGTGACGCTGAATAAAAGAAAAACAAATGAGTGCATTGACTGATGAGTGACCAGATGAACAAATGTAGGAAGATCAATCAGGCCAGAGCCTGAGGGCTGGATCTAGCCATTACAGTAATGGAACGCGTCTTTTAATCCACGCATAACGTCGGTCTGACAGAATGCAGGTCACGCGTTCATAAAGAAAGGAGCACATTATGGAGGGTTATAATCTCAAACACATATATGGCAGCCAGCTAGGACTAAGAGATTTGTTCTGGTTATTGAATTGAACGTAGCTTAGACTTAAGAGGCAATTTGCATTTTTAATGCAGTGCGGCACCATTTTTCAATCTAATGGAAATAATAGTTCTGATTTATGATTTGTAATGAAAAAACATCAGAAAAATGCTTTTCAAAGGTTTAGGTGCTAGCCCACTAGCCTGGTGACACGGGTTCGAGTCGTTGATGCCTGGTCGGGACGGAGCGTCACAAAGGCAAGTAAGGCTGGACAAGGGCATCGTATCCAGCCCTGTGATGAGCTGGCGCCCAATTCAGCACAATAGATGTCAACTATGACTTGAATGTTTTGAGTAATTAATGCAGATTTGATTAACTCGGCTCATTTTTCCGTAATAGAAATTAACCAGAAACACGGGGAAGTTTGTATGAAATTAAAAACAAATCAGAAAATCAGCTTCTATAGGCCATAGTTGTAAGGATTTCATGTGACCTCCCCTTACACTTGAGCAACAGTAGCATTCAGCAGTTTCACTGGGACGCCGAGTTGACGCTTCTACAGTCCAAAGTAGCTTGATTAGGAGTGGTCTCTTTGGACGGGTAACAGCCAAGAAACCACTATTTTGGAATTGGGACAGTGTGAAATGTCTAAGATATGCTAAAGCTCACATAGAAGGAATAAGTTCAGTGCAAAAGGCTACTACAGAGAGACGAATCCGAAATTTAAACTTTTGGGTCCAGTTGCCGACAATAATTACATAGTATGATATATTTTATTGCTTAAACAACATTTTTAATGGTGGTCTAGGACATTGTGACAGTAATTTCGTCTTTGTTCTGTTTGGGGAGACTGTAACTGGTTAAAGCTCTGGACTATTAATCAGATGGTTGTGAGTTCAAATCCAGATGTCACCGTTGGGCCCTTAACAAGCGTACCGTATTCTCATCACGGCTACGCTCTGACATGAGAAACATGTTTCTGGTGCACTGGCTTTTATTGCATGATGGCGACGATGGGATGGTTGCTAAGTAACACCAACAGTTTCTGTGTTCTTGTAACCGAGTTAAATCCTAATATCCAAGTAAATGCATTTTCCTGTGCCGTTGTAGCCAAGGCCATGGGCACAACGAAAGCATTTTTTAAGGTATAGATCACACACACCTTTACGGTTTGTTAACAATAAAATTAAAGCAGCCCACGGTTCTTGTTTTTTAATGTACACATTAAGTATGACATCACAACGTCCTCATAACTGACTAAACAAACAACAGGCATCACCTTAATATGCACTGTACTGGACATTTATGAAGTCCAAAGAAGAGAAATTGTCCATACACTCGACATAAATGATTCATCAATCAGTCTTACATAACTTCACTTCGGCTGTCATATGTTACCCTCATGCTGCCGCATGCTGCTGCCATATTCATACCAGTCAAGAAAAACAATATCAATAATGCAAACCAGTATTAATAGTTTCTCCACATTTTCTGGAAGTGTCACAGTGTCCGATGCTTGCTCGAAGTTGCTTTACAGAACTCACACCTTGTGCGTAAAAAGAAAATACAGCGCACGAAATATAACATTTCAGATACACAGGGTGAGTCGAAAGACCCAGGACACCTTTTTAGTTCAGAAATTTAAGGGAAAAGGACATATCTGTATAGCCAAGTGGGTGAGGGGCCTATCTTTTAGGCTATGTCCGGAACATGACCGCCGTCTTGGATCTGCCGTTATGGATCAAGGACAATTTTTTCCAGTGGGTCTTGTAACATCAAATGAGACCAGACATCAGATAAGACCAGAATTGCGTTGGAAATTGATTGCCGCAATCAGATTCGCTATAACTCTTGTGGTTCGAAAGTTATCAGTACAGAAATGTCAACTTTTGTTGTTCATCACAGGTAACTGAAGATGGAATTGATGACTCTGGTGTCCGGGGAACGCATCTGCCGTATCATAGCGTCACAGGCTGAACTCCCGACACCCAGAAAGACCACCAATACCGACCACACAGCAAAGTTACAACCCTCATAGCCAAATTCGGAGAAACCGCAACTGTGGACGACAAGCCACGTAGTGATCGTTCGAGTTCCCCTGCTGACGAGGAAACGTAAACAATGGTTTTGGCAGCCCGCGCCGCAGCGCGCAACATGTCCCGTGACTTTGGACTCACCCCTGTACAGTGTATTAAATGGTACACCTTATATGGAATTTCACAGTCCTGAAATGGATTTGTCATATTTAATATATATTTAGTCACAATCATCAAGAATAAAACACACACATATAATCACGGCATAAACAGCAATCTTAGAAGGTCTCTGAGCAAACAGAAACAAGTCTTTCTCAGTAGTGTTCCTTCAGAGAAAAAAAAGAGCTTTTGGAAGCCTGGAGCCTCCGAGACTTTTGAGAATAGTATCAGGTGTTGAGCTGTCCATCGAACGAGGGCACGAGTACAAAATAGGATGACGTAAGTGTGAATGTACATTGTGTTGTCTGCAGACAAAATTGCAGACACTATTTGACAAGGACAAGGATTTTGCAGTTTTCCGTGCCCATTCGGAGAGAAAAAGTTAGTCACAGAAAACAAAAATTATAACCTCACTGATGAACCATGTGCATAATAGGAAAAAAAGCAAATTACATTCAAGAGTTAGTCCTGTGCTACAATATAAATTGTTTTAAAATAGTTTAACGTATTTAACGTAACCAATTTGCAACTCATAAATACATTTTAGTACTCTAGCCACTCTAGAGTACTAGACCCAACCTGCTAATCAAGTAATAAAGTGGTGAAATACTGCGTTATTAGTTCAGGCTGAATATTAGTTTAGAATATGTTTGTCATGTCAACTATGACTTGAAGGTTTTGAGTAATTAATGCAGATTTGATTAACTCGTAACACATTTTTCCGTAATAGAAATTAACCAGAAACACGGGGAAGTTTGTATGAAATTAAAAACAAATCAGAAAATCAGCTTCTATAGGCCATAGTTGTAAGGATTTCATGTGACCTCCCCTTACACTTGAGCAACAGTAGCATTCAGCAGTTTCACTGGGACGCCGAGTTGACGCTTCTACAGTCCAAAGTAGCTTGATTAGGAGTGGTCTCTTTGGACGGGTAACAGCCAAGAAACCACTATTTTGGAATTGGGACAGTGTGAAATGTCTAAGATATGCTAAAGCTCACATAGAAGGAATACGTTCAGTGCAAAAGGCTACTACAGAGAGACGAATCCGAAATTTTACATTCAGGTTTTCACATTAAGGTTAGCTAAATAGCTAATAAAAGCTGTAAAGGAATCATACTTCACACTTAGGTTAATAACGAATGCCATTTCATGAACCTCCGTATAATTATGTTTTATGTTTTTAGAGACGGATGCATAGTTTTAATTGATTCTAGCTTCATTGTTTCAGTATCTGTGGATTTTCTCTTCCTAAAAATGGAACTGATTTTGAATGTGAATAGAACTGGCTGCTTTGGAAACGAGCCAAAAGGACTCCTGGGATTACATGAAACATGTCTGTTCTGTGTGCCGGGATATAATAATAGTAAGCTCAAAAATACAGTTGGAACAAACCATCGTAAGCTCGAGCCTTTCACGGGGTTCTCTTGTCTATATGGAAACGATTTTTTACCTAAATGTCATTTAGCAGATGCCCTTATCCGGAGCAACTTACAATTAATACAGTCTTAGAATCCAAGCAATGGTGGATTAAGGACCTTACTCAGGAACCCAACTGTGGCAAAGGTGGGATTTGAACCCTGGACCGTCTGGTACATAGTCCAGTAGCTTTACCGCTAGGCCACTACAGTCCACAAAATAAACAACAGCTCAAAGTTTCCTTTTTGTCCTATGTTAAGTGCAGGTAATTGGTTTAAAAAGAATAAATCCACAATAACAATGGTGTGGTAGCCATGCCAGTTAAGTGTGCCTTGGATTTAGAATAAATCGCCATACATATAATTTACAGTTGGAACTACACGTAGGAACCATCCACTCCCCTTTCTGTGTCTTACAAAGACATGCCATTTGGAACCAAAAATCTCCAATTTGGACTCATTAGACAAAAGGACAGATTTCCACTGGTCTAATGTCCATTCCTTGTGTTCTTTGGCCCAAGCCATTATCTTTCTCTTGTTGTTCTTCCTTAGAAGTGGCTTCTTTGCAGCAATTCGACCATAAGTTCGAGAATTTTTTTCAGACTGACTGACCTTCGTTTTTTAAACGTATTGATAGACTTGATGATTGTTTTACTTTACTTAGTTGGGTTGCTCATGCCATAATATGGATTAGAACGTTACTCAAATAGGGCTATTCACTGTGTACCAACTTTACTTCTTCACAACACAACTGAGCGTCTCAAACACAGTAAGAGGGCAAGAAATTCAGAAATTAACGTTTGACAAGGCACAGCTGTTAACTCGAAGCCATTTCAGGGGACTACCTCATAAAGCTGACTGAGAATATGCCAAGATGTCCAAAGCTGCCATCTAAACAAGAGGTGCCTGCTTTAATAAAGTAAATAATGTAAGAATCTAAAATGTAAAAAAAATTCTGGTTTGTTTAGCACTTTTTTTTAACTAAATAATTCCATATATATTTCTTCATAGCTTGGATGGAATGGTCATATATATATATATATATATATATATATATATATATTGCTATCAAAAATTAGGGGATATGGGATATTTCATTTAGAATTTTAGTGAGCGGTATACAGTCGAATCTGGTTAATCGGACCACCGGTTATTCGGACCGAATCCTAAAGTACAGAAACAAATCCTATTTTATACGTGTAATTTTATTCGCTTATTTGGACCAAAATTCTGTTTAATCGGACCAAAGAAGGTGAGAGCGAATAAGAA
>JAUZST010007813.1:0-13944 GCA_034779995.1 Parotocinclus haroldoi | reverse complement strand
TGTGTGTGTGTGTGTGTGTGTGTGTGTGTGTGTGTGTGTGTGTGTGTGTGTGTGTGTGTGTGTGTGTGTGTGTTAATCAAACCTGTCCAATAGCAGGCAAACTTGTTGAACTTAACACAAATCAAATGAAGCCAAATGCATGACTACCAGAGATTGTCTGTTATGCATGTTAACACCACATGTTTAGGGTCTTCATGGCTCAGTCAAGGTCTGGTGCAGGGAGCAGAGGCGACTGGAAAAGCCATCCAAAAAGGAGCAGCCAAACTTCGTGAGCACATCACACCTGAGGAGACACCTGCTGAGGTAAACCCCCGGGTCACTAAGGGTCTAGAGGTGACCAAACAAGCCACAGGGGGCGCCGTCAAAGTCAGCAAGTTTTTGGGTAAGAATACAGAACAAACAAATCTATCAAGCTACATATACCAAAAATAAATCAGTTGAGAATGTCCACTTAATTTATATCTGAAATGAACGTAATCGCTCAGTCAGGATAGACTGAACAAAGAAACACTACTGAAAAGCTATTTCCAAAAAACATGGTGCTAAAAAGTCTTCAGTGCAAGTCAGCCAAGTTGACCATCAAATATGGCAAAACATTTATTTATGGAAATGCTCAGGCATGCAGGCCAGAATGCTGATGGACTGGAATATTGATTAGGACTAAACCTATGTCATTCTGAGAGTCATTGTGGTGTTCAGCACAACCCATTCTAACGCCACTGCTTGCTTCATATCATGAGCCTGTTAGTAGTGGATGGAGTCGAAATAACAAAGATGACTAATTATCATTAGTATAGCGTACATGAATTTGCTGTTTAACCATTTAAGGACAGAGGGACACATTATTGCCACACTTTTAAATGGATGTCAAATGTGATTAAAATGAGGGTTAATGAAGAAACACTGCAGCACTTCACTTTAACCCTATTAAGCTTAAGTAAATACTATGATGGACCTAGCTCGTTTGTTTTATAGCAACCAAAAATGCAGTGATAGACAGCATTATTAAAAGTATTAATAGACAGTATAATACAGTTTAGATAGTTATAGTTGATATAATTTACAGTATAGTTTAGGTTACAGCAAATATACAGGGCAACAAAGGAGTGCTACCTGCAACAGGACAGGCATATACACTTATAAATGACATTTCCAGCCAAAGTAGTGTGAAGTCATACTGTAAATAAAATTGAACACACAAAAAGTAGAGTAGAACTATACTTCTCACAAAATTTAGGGGATATTTCAAAACACACACCTAATGAATTTCCCCTTTTAATATCTAACTCGGCTCTGCTGGTTACTAAGGCACTGGACATTGGTAGGATATGTTCAGGAAATTTTGCATATTTATATTACAATGTGTTATTCTGGATAAAGTCTTGTCTTGTATCCCATTGATGTCTGGTAAACGAACAGTTAGTTGATTGTACTATGTGTCTCCATTACTGTCTGTCGTAGATGACTTTTATTGTCTGTGAAAAAGGATTAACCTTTGATTGTATTGTGTACATTATATGATATGTACAACTCTGCATGCTTTACAGTTGATGGCCTCTCTAGCATGGTTGAACTTGTTGGAAATGAGGTAGCACCTCATGTAAAGAAGCATGGCAGCAAACTGGTACCCAAGTCTGTAAAGAAGAATAAAGAGGCCAGTGCAAACCTGGATGGCGCCAAAATGGTGGCTTCTAGTAGCATAAAAGGTTAACAGATTGAGTCATTATCATGTGCCTTTGTTCATTTTTATTTAATTTAAATGCATCAGTTGTTAAAGCACATATTAAATGCTGTTTTATGTTCAAATGTGCATGTTAAGTGTAATTTAATTTATTATAGGTCTGTCAACTTTGTGGTCAGGTTTGGGAACAGCAGCAAAGACTATTGGTAAAAGTGCGAGCTCAGAGACAGTGTTGACTGTCAAACACAAGTAGGTGGTGTTTCATCATTTTTGGTAGCTTAAATGTGCCATTTTTCTGTTTAATTCCTTTCAAAATTTTTTTAGCTTTTATGAAAAAATGTTTTTTGTTTCTGTTTTTTTCTTTTTTTTCACTTTAGTCTGAATTTCTTTCTGATTTAAAAGGCTAGAAAGCATCCTGATAAAGGTACATCCTCCAACTGTGAGGATAACAGCAAATTAACAAAAATCCATAGGTTGATTCTTCTATGACTAACATTTTTGTTTTAATTTTGCTTTAGTGTGAGGCAATTCGTTGTTTACACCCATGCTCACCTCTAGTGCAATAAACATTGTATGTCAGCACATTTCTTCTAGAGTATGACGGTGCATTTCTTCTCTCTTTGCTGTTCACAGTTCTGAAGCTCAGTTTCTGCTTTGTAGCATAATAAGCTACATTAAATTTCTAATGACTTTCACTCTTTAAACATGTAACACTTATCTTTGTTAGGATTCATTCTCACAAACGATCGATGCTTGATTTGAATTTGTTTATTAGATTTCCAATCCATTGGTTTGTTTAAGTGCTTATTGGGTTATGTTTGTATTCAGAAGCATAAAATTTCAAATGTTAAACTTAATCTTCACATTAATCTGTGACGTTAGTACAAACTTGGGATCCCTTACAATTATCAAAAAAATAAGAAATAAATATATATGTACATCTACACCTATATATGCAATATAATATGCTTGATCTGTCATCATTATGACCTGTGAATCCAAGCCAAACGTATTCATATAGCACTTATTACAATAGACTAGTGACTTGTCCTAGATACTAAAAAACTACCTAGAATGTCTGTATGCCTACTGTGACAAATGTGAAAAAAGCACAAAGGGTTACTGTAATTTAAGCACAAATGAATTAGAATGCTTCAGCATTGAGAAGGTACTGCATGACATCATTTTGTTAGGTTTTATTTGACAATGTCCAAGGACAAGTAACAACAGCCAGTACAAACAGCACAAAATAAACATACTACAGTAATGTTTTCTAACCATGTGGCTACCAGCTTCACAGAAGACATGTGACTTGCATTGTCTTTTATGTAGCCAACTGTTCCACCTACACATTCCAGTTAATTAAAATGCCTTAATGCTAGCAAAATAGCAAGATAACTGTCTCGTTAGCTAGTGAGATACCAGTGCATTTAACACAGCTGCTTACCTGCTCTTGGTTGTTTGTGATTAAGATATGGTGATAATGCCAGCCAGGCTACAGATACCGCCATCCAGTCCGTAGTCAATGTGGGTGTCACAGCCTTCAGTATGGACAACATAGGTCTGAAAGCTGTACTGAAGGCTGCAGGCAATCAGACTGCAAAAGCACTGGATGTAAAGAACGAGAGCATGGAGACGGACAAAGAAGACATGAAGAAGACAATAAAGACAGAGAAACCTGACAAAAATAAATCCCCCTATTAATTATGCTCCTCTGATGAGCAGATAGCACATGTAAGATAATAAATAAGCTGTTGTCCTAGTGACTGGGGTGCACAATATGAAATAACCATGTTACAATGCTAGACAGAGGATGCAATTATAATTCAATGTATTTTTAATGTTAATTTATCTAAAATGTTTAAATAACAGTGTTATTAGAGTATCACTTCAAATGTTTACTTTCATTCTGAAGTATGAATGTAACCAAATGTAGCATGGTGTTATTTGGTTTTAGAACCAAAAATGTTGTTTTTTTTTTAATCTTTAAAAAGATCTCTTATTTGCCTAGGGAATACTATGTTTAAAACTGTTACTGCTCAACAGGGTGTCCCACATGGCTCAGTTGTTAGTCCTATTTCATTTACAATTTCCACTCTTCCTATGGGCTCTGTCATACGTAAATATGGCCTTTCCTTTCGTTGCTATGCTGACGACACTCAACTCTATCTCAGCTTCAAACCCCCTTTTTCATTTGCTTTTGCTACTCTCGCCCATTGTATTTCTCACCTGAATTGCTGGCTTCGGGCCAACTTTCTTAAGCTAAATTATCAGAAAACTGATTTTTTGTTTGTTGGCACCAAATCTGTTTTCCTCTATTTCTACCTCCTCCTTATCTATCAAAGGTGTGTCTGTTTACTTGTCTCCTACTGTACTTATTCTCAGTGTTCCTTTTCACTCCACTCTTTCTTTTCGTCCTCACATTAGGTCTATATCAAAGCCTGTATTCTTTCATCTTTGCAACATTGCTCCTTTTCCTCTCACCCGCTGCTGCAGAGATTCTGGTGCATGCTTTTGTTTAACTCTTGTCTTGATTATTGCAATTCTCTTCTTTATGGTCTTTTGCCAATTGAACTGTGCGTCTTTTACGTTGAGTGTCAACTGTATTTAACTTATGTTATACTTTTTGTAAAGTGTCCTTGGGTTTTTGAAAGGTACTATATAAATTAAACATATTATTATTATTATTATTATTACTATTTTCTGTACTTATTTTAGATATTTGCACAGTTCACACTAGGTACACCTTAAATACTTAAACATGAATACAAATAATGACAAAACATAAACTGAATGTTCACTGAAAACAATCCACCTACCAAAAAATATTCAGTCGCCAGCATCCTGTAGGAAGTGTCCTGTGAGCACTGAAAAAGGGTTAGATGACTACCACAAACTGTGCAACACCAGATCCACAAGGTGATAAGATAAAAGTGTGCCCAGTGAGTGAACAACTCCAGCAGCACTGCTGTGTCTGAGCCAATCCTACCAGAAAAAACTACATACTAACACACCACTACCTAACCAGTGTCACTACTTTGCTGAGAATTATTCACAACTCAAACAGTACCTGATCTGTGCTGGTCCAGTGTGAGGCGTGACCGTTAGATACCATAGAAAAGGAGATAAAACGCTGTATGTAGAGAAACAGTATGTATAGTATATAAGTGCATCTATAGGGTAAGTGGAACTCATACATGGGCTATGTGTAGAACCAGTGTATGTGATAAGACATCCAAATGTATAAAATTGCAGGTCGGCAGCACAATGATCTGGTGGGAAGAACCGCTGGCTCACAGAAAAGTTCCTTGGTTGAATCCCAGGGTCTATATGCAGGGTCTGCGTATGTATACTTTTGGTACTCCTACAGTCCAAAAACGTGTGTTAAGTTAATTGATTACACTAAACTGGCATTGACTTGAATGTATATATGTGACTAGTCTTGATATAACATTGTGTATTGATGTATATAACCATGCCTGTATCACTAAAATGGCCACTGATGCTGATAGCATCAGATAAAATAAACCAAATAAACAAACAAATTGTCTGGTGGCTCAGTGGTAAGAGCTGATATGAATATGATCAAATACTGGGTAATGCTTGAAATATGAAGGTCAAGTGGTTTGATTGAGAAAGCCTCGGTTATACTGGGTAAGACTGGGGAAACAGGATTATTTCCTCTACTTTGCTTTTGCTATGTTGAAGTGTAAGATGTCAAGTTAATTACAACCCCAATTCCAATTAAGGTCCGTTAATTTAACTAATCAATTAACCAATTCATTTGCTTATCCTTTTCAATCCATATACAACTAACTACACTACAAAAATATATCTAATATTCACATAAATAAACTTTATTGTTTTTGCAAATATTCACAAATTTTATGCCTGCAACACATTCCAATGAAGTTGGGACAGGGGCAACAAAAGACTGGGATAGTTGAGGAACATAACAAAACATTCCTCAGGTGAGTGTCATGATTGGGTATAAAAGGAGCATCCCTGAAAGACTCAGTTGTTTACAAGCATCGTGCGAGGTTTACCACTTTGTGAATAACTGCATGAGCAAAAAGTCCAACAGTTTATGAACAACGTTTCTCATTGTGCAATTGCAAGGAATTTAGGGATTTCATCATTCATCTTTAACATACGCTGCCATCCAAGCAATGTCTTTTTCAGGAACGTCCCCGTTTGTCTCAGCAAGACAAGCCTCATTCTGTACGTATTACAAAAGTGTGGTCTTGTAGTAAAAGAGTGCGGGTATTAGACTGTCCTGCCTGCAGTCCAGACCTGTGTCCCATTGAAAATGTGTGACTCATTATGAAGTGCAAAATACGACAACGAGACCCAGGACTGTTGAACAATTGAAGTTGTACATCAAGCAAGTATGAGAAAGAATTCCACCGACAAAGCTTCAACAATTAGTGTCCTCAGTTCCCAAACACTTATTGGGTGCTGTTAAAAGGAAAGGTGATGTAACACAGTGCTCAGCATGCCCATGTCCTAACTTCTTTGAAGCATGTGTGGAGCATGCTCCATTGTAAAAAGCACTATATAAATAAATACGGTATGACTTCACTCAACTCAATTTCATACTGACTAAAACAGAATTATTTACTCTCATATGTAGTAGTCAGAAGGTGATTTTAACTTTAGGGTATAGGCTAGACTACTTTATAAAATAAACAACATATTCTTATGGTCCAAAGGTTTAGGGGGCATTTATCAATTTCACTTCAGCTTGCTCCTACGGGACACAACATGTCACTTATACTGATTAAATAACATACTTTGAAAGTTTGAGTGAAGGGAGAGATGTGTCCGGCAGTTTGTCTGATTAGTTGTTGTTGTTATCAGTTATCTCAAGATGCGGACTCTAGTGGGTCGGTCATGTTCATGTTCCATCTACTGACTTGTTGAACTGATAATCGCCTTAGTTACCACTCAAATCAGGGTTAATCAAAAGATATTCAAAGAAATATAACTTATTTGGACTTATATTATTGATACACTGATCACAAAAATATGGGGATATTTCTAAATTAATATGAAGTGATTTAAAAAAACGCATTGACTGTTCAGATGTATGGTCACACGGGCCAGTTCTTGTTGTATTCTCTTCATATATGTTTTCAAATATTCCCTAAGTTTTGTGAGCAGTGTATATTAAATGACGTCATCTGTACCCGAAGTGGGGACGAATGAAATTAGTTATTCGCTGTCTCTCATTTCCGTATGTTTGAAATCAGAGAGTCTCCCTATCCATATTGTTAGCTTAGTTTGCTTTTGGTTAACGTCATCTTGACGTAAAATAATAATGCATATTTGTATTTTTGCACCCATTTAACCAGACATGCAATAGTTCGTAAAGCCTACGTTCAATAAACCATTCAGACCAGAGACCCGAGTTCCGCTTTACACTCAGGTTTACCACTGTTGTCCGTTGTCAAGGGTTACAGCGTAACATTAGCTCGCGCGCGAGCAGAAGTGCGCGGTCTGAATTAAAGATGGGCGCCACTGATACAAGAAGCTATGATTTGCCGCGATTACAGGCTGAACTTGAACAGGAGAGAGAAGTGAAGTGAGTATGACTACCAACAGCTCCGTGTTTATACTATAACCCAGCGTTACTTATATCAGCATCTTAAATACGAAGTAACGTCCATCTTTTTTAGAGAAATGCTGATGGACTCTGTTTCTGATTTAACAAAAACTCTGGATGATTTGCAAGAGAGACTGAACAGTGTGGATGGAGAAGGTAATTTTTCCCCCTGCGTATCCAGTCATATTGGGTCAGAACAAAAGTTTGCAGCCATTTGTTTAAGATTTGTCTTTGCATGTTGAGTAATGTGAAACTTGGATATTGAGCATGTGGCAAAACATTGTTTGCTTTTCTGTGTGCACAGGGAATGAATGGAGGACAAGGTATGAGGCCCAGATAGATTTGAAAGTGCAGCTAAAGAGACAAATTGGACTGGTACAGGACAGGCTGGAGGGTCTACGTGGAAACCCCATGGGTACAAAATATTACAGTGACTAGGGTTATGTAGGAACACTTCTGCTAAGAGTCCTTTAGTAAAGGGTGGAACAAGCAGTTACTTCTGTTTACTCTCATATTCCAAATGCACACCGTTAATTAGTTGTTCTATATTGGCTCAGTATGATTGTGACTAGTATCAACGCAAACCTTGCTTCCATGGCAAATAGCTGTTTATAGTAGCCAATGTTAAATAAATGAAAATGAAAAGTCAGGTGAGATTTAGGATATTGTGACTGAATATGTTCCCTTGTATATAGAGCACCATACACCTATTTTGCTGTGCTGTTGAAGTCGTAGTTGAAAATCGATAGTGCACTGCATTATTATCCACAATGCACAATAAATCTACTGTACAACTATTACACAGTACTTTCACATAAATATCCTACAATACATTGCAATTTCTTTTTTTGGCTCTTTCTATAGGCTACTTCCAGCTTGATGATGCACCACGTCACAAAGCAAAAATGATCTCAAACTGTTTTTGAACATGGCAATGAGTTATTTTCAGTGTCCTTCCCAAAATCATGATCTGCTGGAGCTAAAAAACAAGCTCAGATCAAACTGGGACATGGGTGGAAATAAATTTTCATTATCACATTATTCCATAATGTTACAGGAAATGAAAACTTGATAAGGATTTCTTTACACATAAAAACACCACATAATTCAACATAATGATATAAATTGAGACTCCGTTAAAGAATTTCCACTTGCATAAACTTCAGTAGGCAGAAATTTGTTTGTTGTTTTTTTTTTGCCTTTTTTTTAGATCGGCTAGCCTCAATCCGCTCATATGAGGAGATGACAGTGGTGAGTTCCCTTTATAAGCAGTACAAAATTTTAACATTACAAAGTCCTACCTCTTTTATCCATTTGCATCTGCACCGGCCATTTTTGACTGATAGTGCTTTGCAGTGGTTCCTTTTAAATTAGAGCTTGCAGCTGTTTGCTGAGTGCAGATTACAACCACTGTGCAGGCTCTGCTTGAAAAATATATTAATCAGGGAAGCACAATCAGATGAGGAGAAAGGCGTGCGGGATGCCTGAGCGTGGACAGCGTAATGAGATGCTAAAGTCTGTGTTTTTCAGCTATTCAGTTGTAGTTCAACTGAGTTGTTTTGTTAGCATTTACATTTAAGCAGACGCCCTTATCCAGAGCAACAATTACAAACACAAATACAGTCTCACAATTCAAGCAATTGAGGGTTAAGGACCTTACTGATCCATAGTCCAATACCTTAACCACTGGGCCACCACAGTCACAAGCATCTTACTAAGATTTGCCTTTTTAATTAGATCAGTGTTAGAATTGTAGCAATAATTGTTTTTTTACTAGTACTGTGAAGGATCCCCTTTTGCATTCAGAACTGCAGCATTAATCTGTTTGTGATACAGATTCAGCAAGGTGCTGGAAACATTCCTAATCAAGCTGTGTCTAATTAAGAGCCAGGGACTGTATAAATTTCATGAATATGTTTGCTTTCTAAAAATCACAAAAACTATCCGTTATAAGTGAAATGTTTAATTGGAAAATAAGTGTAGCCTCAATAAAAGTCCAGAATTTGCTTGTGCAGTATTACTTAGATATTAAGAGCACATGTACAGTATGTCTACAAATCCGGTAATATTTAACACATTGAGTGTGTAATTCTTGCTGATTAGAATATTACTGAGGTTAGTAAAACCAAGGAAAAGAAAAGAGAAGAGTTAAGTAAAAGCAGAATATTTGAGTTTCAGATCAGTAAATACCAGATTACAGATAGTTCTGCTACAGTCATTTGTATTCGTGATGCAAATTGTAATTCCAATAGGAAAATTAACAATGAACTTTTGTATGCACACAGATAAACCAAAATGTTAAGAATAATAATTAAGAATGTCTTTATCTTGTTATATCTGTACATGTCAAAATATGTAGTTTATTAGATCGCAATCAAGCAGTTGTTTCTTAGATATTGAGGTGGGAAGATCTGAGTGACTTTGAGAAGGGGCAAACAGGTACAAATGATTGGGTCTGAGCATATCAGGAACAGCAAGACTTTTGTGGTGGTCCTGTTCAGCAATGAGTACATACTGACAGTGGTCCAAGGAGGGACAAATTATAAATAGGTGACAGGTTGTTGGGTGCCCAAGCTCATCAGTTCACAAGGGCAACAGTGATTATCCATTTATGTCCAACAGAAGGGTTACTGAGAAAAGTTACTGATTGTTTTTTATCCTGGGTAAAGGAGGGTTGGTCACAATACAATGCATCACATCCTGCTAGCATAGCTGTAGACTGGACTTGTGGAACCTGGGCTTTAAATTTGACTTCTGATAAGTCATTTTTTACATAGACTGTCTCACAAAAGTGAGTACACCCCTCACAATTTTGTAACTATTTTATTATATATGGCACTTTGATTACACAATTTGTGTGACTACTACAAAAGTAGTCAGTCTAAAGCTAGACTAAAGATATCATGTTGGAATACGGCCCTGTGGCCCAGGTTCTAAAGGGAGGGGATCATGCTCTGCTTCAGAATGTTCCCATAGTTCCCATGAACTGTAGCTCCCTATAGCTGGCAGCACTCATGCAGCCCCAAACCATGACATTCCCACCACCATGCTTGACTGTAGCCAAGACACACTTGTCTTTGTACTCCTCACCTGGTTGCTGCCACACACGCTTGACACGATCTGAATAAAATAAGTTTCTCTTGGTCTCTTCAGGCCACAGGAAATGGCTCCAGTAATCCATATTCTTAGTTTGCTCGTCTTTCGCAAGCTATTTGCAGGCTTCCACTTGCATCATATTTAGAAGAAGTTCCTTTTGGGACGGCAGCCATGCAGACCAATATAGCCACGCCCATCTTCATGTAAAGCAACAATTCTTTTTTTTTGAGATCCTCAGAGAGTTTGTTGCCATGAGGAGCCATGCTGAACATCTAGTGACCAGTATGAGAGTGTGAGAGTGATAACACCAAATTTAACAGACCTGCTCACCATTAACACCGGAGACCTTGTAACACTAACAAGTCACAATTTGTATTGTGTCCTATTGTATTGTATTATATCAAAGTGTCATATCTTAAGTATTACATTCATCCATCCTTCCATTATCTTCCACTTAATCCACACGGGGGTCTCGGTCCACCCGGAAACTCTAGGCGCGAGGGCAGGAACAACCCTAGACGGGACCCCAATCTATCATAAGACACACACAGTCACACGCTAAGGGCCACTTTTAGAGACACCAATTAATCCTAACACATGTCTTTGTTGGAGGAAACCAGAGTACCCTGGCAGGACATGCAGACTCCACACAAAAAGGACCCAGGCCGTTCCAACCTGGGATTGAACGTATGCTGTATGCCAGCGGTGCTACCCACCATAAGTATTGTCCCATGAAAAGACAAAGTAATTATAAAAATGTAAGGGGTGTACTCACTTTTGTGAGATACTGTGCTACCCAAGTACATGAGCACTGCTTACCCGTTTCATGTATTATTGTTATGGCCATGTAAGATGTGCCACCTACTAAAACATCTTTACAGCTGTGGTGGTTACAATATTTCACCTCTCTGTGTATATAGGCTTTATATGGACGTTCATTTCCAATTCAGTGCCAATGCTTGATTCAAATTTAGTCTTATTGGCTAAAGAATGATATACGTTTATATACTTTTCTCAGGAGAATTTAAGACAACAACTGAAACTTCTTACCGCAGAAAGATGTAGCCTCCATAGTCAGCTGATGGAATGTCGCATGAGAATCCAGCAAGAGGGAAAGGTATTTTCTGATAATAATTATGGTGATGACAATAACAGTCTTTATACAATGCATTTAGTAAGTCTTCAGACCCTTCATTTTTTCACATTTTGTTATGTTGTGGACTTCCCAATCATTCTGCACTCAATCGCGGGGATTTCAGAAATTAATCAGGGATTCAGAATCAGGATTTCTAATTAAAAATGAACACAACATGTTGACATGGACATACATAATCACACCCTTTGCTAGGACAATTGAAATTGGAATCAGTCAATTGATAGACATAATTTGGAAAGACACACACTTGTCTATATAAGGTCTCACCACTAGCAATTCATATCAGAGAAAAAAAATCAAGCCTCGAGGAGGAAAAAAGTGCCTATTTATTATGGGTTTTTTGTGTCAATTAGTATATGTATACGATAATAGTTTCATTTACCATATAGAAGCACTTTGTAGTTCTACAATTACAGACTGTGCCTAATCTGTTTCTCTACATACACTGTTATTCTCCTTTACTCTGTTTTTTAATGATCAGGACCCCCACAGGACCAGAACAGATCAGGTCCTATTTGGCTGGCGGATTATTCTAAGAACTGCACTGACACTGACATGATGTTGGTATGTTATTGTGCATTGTGCTGGTATGAGTGGATGTGGTGCTGGACTTTTTTCAGTCCAACAAACACATTGAGGCATTAAAAAACACCAGAAGCACTGCTTTGTCTGATCCACTCACACCAAAACAACACACACTAACACACCATCACCACATTAATATCACTTCAGTGCTGAGATTGCTCAATTAATCCAAATAGTATCTGATATGTGGGGGGTCTGGCCATTACAAAATAGAGTGCAGGGAACTAACAGTATTTAAAAAAACAAATGGACTACAGTCTGTAATAGTAGAACTACAAATTACTATTCATATTACCATTATAATGCTTCTATATGGTACTATGAAATCATAAATTGACCATGAGAACAGAAACTAGGAGGTGTACCTAATAAAGTGACCAGTGAGTTTTCATCTTCATTATGTCCTTTTATGGGATACAATGTCAAATATAAACTCCAAGATAACCCCCAATCTTGAAAAAGCTGCGCATGAACAAGTGCTTCTTGGGTTTCTAGAATTCAATACACGTGTGTGAAATTTTGAAAAATCCTATCGACTGAATCAGTCTCATTCCATGTGCTACAGTATATACAGAACAGCGCTGCATATTACACCCATCCTCAGTTCTCTCCTCTTCACCGATCTCTGTCAGGATTTAATATAAGGTTTCACTCCTCACCTACCAGTGGATCTACAGTAATGCTACAATCTACCTAAATGAACTCCTCACCCCTCTGACCTCATCATGATCCCTCTCTTCAAAAGAAAAAAATGCCCCCCATAAACTCAGCACTATGGGGGACCGGGAATTTTCGCATTTGGAATGCTCGCCTCGACCTTGTGAGGGCACCACTGTTGAGTGAGAGTTTGTTTATTTGGCTTCTTTTAACGTTGCTATTGGCATCAGTGGCCATCTTGGCGACGCACACAAGGTTAAATCCATACACAAGTTAATCTAAAAACTAGTCATATACACACACACACACACACACAAGCCAATGCCAATTTAGAGTAATCAATTAACCTAACACACATGTCTTTGGACTGTGGGCGGAAACCAGAGTACCCGGAGTAAAGCCACGCAGACACAGGGAGGACATGCAGACTCCACACACAAAGGACCCAGGCCGCTTCACCCTTCATCTTGCTGTGAGGCAGCAGTGCTACCCACCAAGTCACCGCGTTGCCCGAGTGAGAGTTAAAAAGAGTCATCAAGAAATCTCTGACCCTTGATTCAAGGATGTTATTAAAAATGTATAGCAATTCTTGTTTTATATGATGCTTATATGGATTTTAGTAGCTTTTGCTGCAGTTTTCTACTTTTATAGAAATGCTTTCATTGTTTAGCACTTTAAAATTGAAAAAAAAAATGTGACACTGTATTCAATTTGAGGAGTGAAAGAAATAGGGTACATCTCCTGGCATTATGGCAGTGATCTTACTCCAATACTGTATTGATTATGTGCAAACTGAAATAGCTACATAAGATGTCTGTAATGTAGTGTACTTAATGCTTTTATTTGCATCAGGCATACCAAAAGGCCAATGATGAGAGACGAGCTTATCGTACAGAGATAGCGAAGGTGAGTAACACATGCTTTCTGATTGAATTAAGTTTTTTTCTTAGTAACTAAACATCTTCTCCATCCTCTGGTAAGTGTTATTCGCGTTCATACTTGAAATTGTCCCTCGCCTGCTGCCGTGGTAAACAGTGATGGCTTCCTCCGAGACACAACCCCGCTTCGGTCAATCTGTTAAGGGTTTATTGTCTGATAAAGTCACTTCTTGCGGTGGAGATGTGCTCGCTCTAACCCGTCAAGTGTTGAAAGGATCCAGGAGCC
>JAUZST010007812.1:0-13945 GCA_034779995.1 Parotocinclus haroldoi | reverse complement strand
ATTTTCTGTCACGTGCCTGCGCAGTGTAAAGGAAAGGGGGCGGGAATATAACACTGCACACAGGGAATCTGTGATCAGTTTTTGTGATCGGCAATGTGCCGATGTGACCGATCGGAACACCACTAATATGGTGGGATAGGATATAGAGGAATATATTTTATCATACAAACATAGAAATAAGCTGTGTATCTAGATTTCAAATTACAGGACATAAGAGGATATGCATATTAAAAATATTTTAGGATATGTCTGTCCTGAGACTGTCATGAGAATGTCTGTGTAGTGCACAGCATATTAAACCGATAACGCAAACACATAACTAACTTTACATGCTTTTATAGCGTGTTTGCGTGTTAAAGTTGTTAAATCTATAGGACTGGCCTGTTGTTCTCAGGAAGCTGTGTACAAACGTGGTCCCACTGACTTGGCAAGGCTGAAAAATGACTTCATGTCTGGTATCCAGTGCTTCCTTACAAGTGTAGGATGGGGGAAGTTTGTGCGTGTGACTGTCTGAGAGAACAGCAACTCTAAACTGCCAGCTCAGTCCATTTCAGCTCCTTTGATCAGTTCCCTTAATTAATCACAGCCCATAAGTACCTTTAGGCAGGTCATTATTAACCAACTGGAAGCCATATGAATTGCCTTGGACACAGCACACACGTTAATTTAAGCTGTGCTGTACAAGACTATGTATTTATCAGTTATAATATTTGTAAGATTACTATTCACTACCAGTATTCTCAGAATCTTCTTCACAGTTGCTCCCTGAAACAAACTTCTGAAATAATCGGACAAACGTCTATCTTGAACTTATTGTTTCGCTATGCAACCCCAAATCAGAAAAAAGCTTGGCCAATGTAAAATGCTAATAAAAATGTAGTGTGTTGCATTTACTTGAGAACATGAGATATTTCATGTTATGTCTGGTCAAACAAAGTTCCTTAAAGAGTGAAAGGGATTTGCAATGCTTAATATCATTAAACAATTTATGGATTTCAGTGCGTAAAGGCCAAGGGTGCAAGCCTAAGCTTGAACGTCAGTGATTTCTTCTGAACCCTCAGAAGACACCTCATGAATGATTGATTGCCATTCATAAAATAGCTTAAATATACACATATACAAGGGATTACTTAATAAAAAAGGTGTGCTTGGATGCCATGTTCTTTGGACCAAAGATGAGAACGACTATCCAGGCTGTTATACGGATCCAAGTCCAAAAGCCAGGGTCTGCCATATGGTTGTGCCACTTAATTTAGAAGATATACTTTACACTTCTGTGATGGCAACTTTAATACAGAATAGTATCATGAAATTTAAGAGCAACGCATGCCGTCATCATTCCCAGCAATGTCCATTAATTTTTTTAACAAGACAATGCAAAACCACAGGCTGCTCACATTACAAACGCAGGACTCTAACTTGTCCTCAATCGCGAATGTGTAAAGAATTGTTTTCAGTGTTTTCAGAAAGACAAAATAACACCTGAAACAATAAATTGCTTGGTATCCTTGATGATAAAACTTAGCATAAGTGCATAAGTGTTGTGAGAAGGTATGGCAACGTTACGATGGTAAATGCTTTACTGTCTTTTTTTGTAATGTGTTAGAGCCCTGAATGAAGTGTGTATGCCCTGGTTTGAAGGCAGCCTGTTCCCTTCAGTGGTGGGCTAGAATTATAACATGTTCTTTTTATGCATCGTCTCTCCAAGCACAAGGATTCATTTTTTGACAGGCTGACCACATCAGAATTAGGAGGGCAGACCACGGTTCCACCGAAACTGCATGTTTAAAGAAGCGTTATTTTGAGTTTTGTGAGTTGTTTTCCCTTTTTTGTGACTGTTTTGTTTTTTGGGTTTTTTCTCAGTGCTGGTTGTGGGAGAACAGGTGCCATCTGTGCCATCGACTACACGTGGAATTTGCTAAAAGCTGGGGTAACTGCATGTCTGACTATGTATTCAGCTAGGTTATCAGTGTATTTTTGTCATATCTTTAGCCTCATCTTTGACTGATTTATTTTATTTTTTTAATTTTTAACAACAGAGAATTCCGGAGGATTTTAATGTCTTTCAGCTGATTCAGGAGATGCGAACGCAGAGGCACTCTGCAGTGCAGACCAAGGTAAGCAAAGAGACCGTCAGACAGAGACCGCTTATGCTGTGCGGTTGTATCCTGAGCACTTTCTGATTTGTCGCCTCATAGGAGCAGTATGAATTAGTCCATCGAGCAATCGCCCAACTTTTTGAGAAGCAGCTGTTGCTGTTGGAGAGTCCGACGAATTCAGAGTTAACAGATGGCATGGTGAGCTTGGATTCTTTATTTTCATTCAGAATCTGGCCAGCATTTGGCCGTCCTCAAATCCACGTGCCTCGAATAGCTCAGTACACCTACTATATGAAGATTTGTTTTAGCTTCTCTAAAAAGATAGAACAGACCTCTAGGGTTTTTCCCCCTTTGTTGTTGTTTGGACCCTTTTTCGAATAAAAGCTAATTTTTATATACTGATTTCTATATTTTTTTAAACTGATTATTTACAAAGATGTTTGAGGAGGACTTTAACATATATTGTCCATATCATAGAGCAGGCTACATTAAACGTTTAAAGTCAACTGCGTCCACGATATGTCCTCACTACATTTCCCAGTGCTCATCACTCCTGCAGCATGACTGTATCCCTATATCATGCACTGCTGAGTGCTGGAGAGTATTGCAGAGCGTATTGTACATTAAACACTCTTAAACCAGAACCACCTCTACAGCTGTCGTATCATGCAGCTTATTTGATAAGAAAGTATTGAATAGCTCATGTAATTTCTTGAATAATGTATTGAAAGTGAAAAACAAGCATGATCATTGCACGACAATGGTTTTTCCTCACCATGGCGCTCGTCACTGCTGCCACATGACTCCTCACCTAGACGACTTCCTCATCTGAGTGCAGGAGAGTAAAGAGAAAAAAAAGCTCTCAAGGATGGAAACTTAAACAATCAGAGCAACAATAGCAGCTAGACCAATGAAATTACACAATACTGAGCTGTGTCCTACATTACTACACTCATAACTAAACAGCAGTTGCTACCGTATTTCCCGCACTATAAGGCAAATGTTAAAACCTTACATTTTCCAGAAATCGGATGCATGTACCGAGTTCCGAAATCTATTGTTGTGACACTTTGGTAAGCGCTCCGCTTCACTGACTGTCGGTCCGGCTGACACAGGTACAGTACGTACAGTACAGTGCATAAACCAATCAGAGAACATTACGCAATATGTACAGTACGTAAACCAATCAGAGAACACGCCATATGTGGATGGATTGCAGATGCCTGGGCTAGGGTTTCTGCTTTAACTGTTGTCCGAGCTTTCGCAAAAGCCGGCAGCATTGCTGAACAGCCATCTGGCGACGAGACTGACTCAGACAATGATGAGAGGACGAGGCTAAAGTTGGCTACTTATTAGCAGCCAGCAATTCGTTTGCCTTTTTCCTCGCAGTGTCTTTTTCGGCAGCTGAAGTTTCCTCCTTATTCGGCTCCCTGAATCGACGAACGGCCGTAACTGAACGGGTGCGTTCGCCATTCGGTATTTTATGTGCAGATAATGTTTTTGCGGCCTTGCAGTCGTAAGGACGATGGAATTCGAACGTGCTATGTTAAATCACCACTGTGACTGTAAAGTATGAGACTTGGGTAATAAAATATGTAATCTGTTTTAAAAAATACGATGTGCCTTCAGTTTATTTCAAACTAAACGAAGGCTGCAAATAAGTAGCCTTATGGTGCGGAAAATACGGTATTTGGAACTGTGGTGGTATAGTGGTTAAGCTACTGGACTATGCACCAGAAGGTCCAGGGTTCGAATCCCACCTCTGCCACAGTTGGGTCCCTGAGCAAGGTCCTTAACCTACAATTGCTTGGATTATAGACTGTATGAATTGTAAGTCGCTCTGGATAAGGGTGTCTGCTGAATGACGTAACTTTACTTATTCAGATTCATTTTTATTAAAGAGTATGAGGTTTGGGACACAGCTTGTAGGGTTTCAGATGTCTCTTTTCAAAAATAAGGGAAGAACCTAGTATGTTTTAAAAAAAAAAAAACCGTGTGTGTGATTATAGAATGCAGCATTTAGCCATGAGCTGGAGTTTGCTTCCTGTTTGTAATGCAGAGAATTGCTAACATAATGCTCCCATAAAGTGCTTAGAGCCTGAGAATCGGCCCTCATCTGGCATTGAGCAGACACACATGCCCTGTCTGGCTACTGTCCATAGATTCATTTAGACACACTAACTCTCTGTCTGCGAAGCACACGGTCTCCTGCTGTCATTTATGCAGCCTTTTTACCAGACAGTGAGGCACGGGTAGAGCACTGTTAATAGCTCTAATCAAAGTTGTTCCTGCAGAGCGCAGCGCCGCTCACAGTTTCACAAGAAAACCCTTGTTAAATACACTGCTCACAAAAATGAGAGGGTATTTCAAAATGAATACAAATTGGATCCCAAAAGAACTGCTGGACAGTCTGCAAACCCTGTCCTTGTCACGTCTTTGTCGGTTTGTTTTGACACTCTTGGGTGACCATACATCCTACTGAGCAGTCAATGTGTGGCACGTCCACTTTGACATGCTCTGTTCACTTCCATGAATATGTCACTTACTACTCAATTGCCATAATTGAGTTTGCATCTCATTTGCGTAATTGAACAACTTTGGCTTTTCATTTTATTTCCTGATGATCTTGTTTAATGAAATAAAACGATATGCTTCTTTTTGTTAATCGCTTCAAATTCATTTTGAAATGTTCCCTAATTTTTTGCTTCAAAAACTTGTTTGGACAACAACCTAAGAGAAAACGTTCTCTCGCGTTTAAATCTTAAACACTTCATGTGTACTGTTTATAGTTCATACCGTAGTTCACTGTAATGAATGCACAGGTGTTTACTACTATTAAGTAATAAAGATATGTAAGAAGTTTCCTTTGTTGGGTGTCGTGACTGAAAATGAAAGTTCTGTAAAAGCATAAAGACGTTTTATGAAGCAGTGTTGAAGGTTACATACCAATCCACTTACAGTATAGTCAACCCCATTTTCAAATACACCTGAATTTGGACAGTGGTTTGGAAAGCAAATATAAGAGGAGATCAGTTGGATCTAAACTCAGATGTTTGTGGAACGTGCACAAAACAGCCATCTTTTCACGTAGTGTTATTTGGGATGGCAGTACACAGGCTTTAATGTTTATTTGCTGTATTTTCTATATTCATTTATATACTCATTTCAACAGCACTCATGCAACGTTTTACCCATTGTCATAATTGTCTTCATTTTCCACGTGTGTGTCTTGTGTGTTTTCCCACCCACCCACTTACCCAAGGATGAAGGCAGTCCGGAAAAACCCGGACAGAATTCGGATGAGGACCAATGGGACACACCCCCACCCAAACCACCACGTATCCGGAGGTAAAACCCCACCCCCTTCACACCCCCATGGCGCATGAGGTTATGGTTTTTCTCATGTTTAAGTTACAGTGCGCAGTATGAAATATGTGTGGCTGCTATACACTGTGTAGTGTATCAGGGTTGGGGCGGGTGAGGGGGTGAGTTGGTTAAGTGTTACGCTCCGTGTGGGTGGGTGTAAATGGGTGTGGATTCTTTTGTCGTCTTGTACCTTAAGTCTATAAGTTAGGGACATTCTGAGATTCACACTGAGCTCTGCGAGTTCATACCACACAAATGTGATGTTTAAAACCCTCGTTATACCCAATGCATGTTTGACTGTTCTCTGTTTGCCATCTTTTCTATCTCTTTCTTTTCTCTCTCTTTCTGTGGTTATTATTCCGTGGCTGCATCTTTGATATTTCTTGTTGTCAGTGGGCAGTGAGTCTGTGACTTGCCGTGAAGAACGATTGTATAGAGCTATGATGCTTGTTGTTGTTTTTAAAATCAGGTAAATTGTGTTGTCATAAATTCCGACTTCATCCAGTTCAGCTTGAAATCCTCTTAAAATGAAAAGTTCTGGTGGAGGTTTTGAACATTTCAGCATCACTGCTGGACTGAAAGTCCACCACCCAAAAATGTTAAGCCACTGACTGATTAGAGCATAACATAGATTGTCTCTGACTTTACATCTAGAAGGTGCAGCAATATGGTCTGATATGTGTCTAATGACTGCACAGTGTTTAAAAACTCCAACAGCACTGCTGTGACTGAACCAATATTAAGAGCAAAACATGCTAACACCAAAATAAATAATAATAATAATAATAATAATAATAAATAATACCTGTGATGGTTCCTATAAATTAGATGATCGAGTTGAGAGAACTGACAAAGTACGGAAAGAAACAGATGGACTACAGTCTGAAATTTTAGAACTACATCGAGTCATCCTACATTGAGTCTAAAATCAATTAGGTATGTAATAAAGGTGACCAATTGGTTCATATTATTGTATTTGGCCAGTTCTGTGCCTAAAGCCTAATGTCCTCTTACTCTGTGAGAAATAAACACTGTGATATAAACAAGACAGGAAGTGTTCATGTACAGACTATAACATAGTCTGAATTTATGATTAGATTAAAAAAAAAAACAAGAATGCCCATATTTGGAGACAATCTGTCCGTATAAGATAACAAACCATGGGGTTATTTTTTTCTCTGGGAATCTTTAGCCCAGCTGTGAACTGTACTGTGTGTAGGTTGTGCATGTGTGTAATCCCAACGGCATAGCACACATTTTCTGTTTCATCCACAAAAAAAGCAGAAGCAATAAATTTAAGAAAAAAGGGGGGGTGGGGGGTGGAATAAGAACTTTTCAGTGCAACTATGCCAGACTCATCCAATAAGACACACTAATTTGATTGCATAGTGTGTGTCTGCGTGTGCAATGCAACTGTATATGATTTGTTTATTTATTTTTGCAGCAAAACATTGTGGTTGTAATTTGATGTTGTGTTACTAAGATGGATATGAAGCTGAATTGAAATAATTAACAGTGTCACCCCAGCAGAACCTGTGGTTTGTCAGGGCTGTGTCTCCGTTATTGCGGTTAGTTACACCATGCTGTAACTAGACACAAGCAACAGTCAGTCCTGACCTTATAGAGAACTTTTTGTAATAAAAGGCTTGTGTTCCTTTCCTGAGTTCGTAGTGAATTACAGCCCCAGTAACCCATCCAGTAAGTCAAAACACCCATCAGTGTTATCTCTAAAGCAGTGGCTCACTTTTAATTTGTCTCCTGTACTTGCTGAGCATGCAACAAGCAATGTTTCTTGTGTTGAATCATGTGCAGGGCAGCAGCTAAGTGCCTCTTTTTGGGCACATGACCACATCCTCCCTCGCTCAGAACTGCAGGGGAGTCTCAAAATGCATGTATGGCTTTTTAAGTGTATCTGTGTTATCAGTGGGGATTTCTCACAGCTCTTTTGTGGTCAAGATTTTTCCATCTCTTTTATCAGCCATTCTCGTCTCCCTGTCACTCTCAAATATTAAACTTGGTACGGAATTGTGAGAAATAACTTGAAACACCGATAACTTAATAAATAATAAACTGCCAAGGAATTACTATCTGTAATGGGCACTGCATGTGCTGTTCTTGTATCTGTGTATATACAGTATGTGTATTGTGATGGATATACCATTTGTTTTTAGCAGTGTTACAATGAACAACATGTACAATTATTTCTAAGTCTCTTTATTTGATTTCAGTTGTACAATCCAGTAAAAAAAAATAAAAATTATTCATATAGGATATATAGAGTGTATAGAGGCAGGGATTTAGTGTGACCTCTCGTTACACTTGAGCAACTACAGCATATGGCATCTTCGTTGCGTCCAACATGTTATATGTGCTTATTATTGCTTTGCTAAAACAACAAATGTAATGCTAGCCTAAGGCACTTGCACAGTACTGTGTAGTTCATACAGAACTGTTGATTAAATAGGATAATATAAGATTTAAAGCACTGGGGAATCGTATAGTATGCATTTCTAACCGTAGAATTCTAGGTTATAATTTTGTATTAAAATCTCAGGATTGAGATTTTGACACCTCATGGTAAGAGTGAAACTTCCTAAGTCATCCTGTTTCCATTTGCTTCACTAACAGTGTTCCTTGATCTCGCAGTTCTCAGGTAGAGGGTGATGTGCGAGAAGAGATCCTGCAGGCGCCCGAACCTCGACCTGTGCCACCCATCCTCACCCCTTCTCCACCCTCGGCTTTCCCCACAGTGAGTGATGTGCGACAGGAGAATGATCGCTACCATCCAAAACCTGTGCTGCACGTGCTGGCCTCCGAGCATGAGCCTGATCACAATGAGAACTACAGTGAGAGCGCTCAAGAAGCGCCCGTCATGCCTGTCTCTGTGCCCGTCACTTCCCTTCCAGAGTCCAATAAACACACACCTCTGAATGTCGAGATTAAGAAAGTGCCCTTGCAAGAGGGCCCACGTAGTTTTGAGAATAACAGTGCGCTGCAGCGAGCGCATGCTTTTAAAGTCCGTCACAATAACAGTTCGTTGTCACAGGACACGGAAAACCCTTCCCGTCCTGACCACTTGCCTCTGCGCCTAAACAAAAGCCAGGCAGCATGGACTCGCAACGCAGATTCCAAATCCGACTCCAGTCCTGCTTCTAGCTCTGCCTCGGAAGGTGCAGGTGCTCCTCTCAGGACTGCCCTGTGCTTCACCAACCCCCTGCACTCAGACCACTCCGACCCAGAGCCCGATGAAGTCGAAGACTGTCATCCCACCCCACCTCACACCGACTGTAAGTCTACTGTGTCAACAGCAACTGGCACAGTATCCATGGCACCTCATGATGACCACGCCCCCAGGAAGGTTACTTCGATGTCAATAGCTGGCCTTGGCCCAAAGACAAATGAAGAGACAGGTATGTTAGAAAGTTGCTTACAATAAGGAGCTAATTGCAGGCTACTTATTGTGGCTAAGTCATGTCTTGTCTGATGGGGGTTGTTTTGATTGTTTTTATAGGCTCTTAAAATGTTCATGTTTATTATTCCCTTCGTTTTAATTGTATGAGTAATGGTGACGACACAAAAGCTATATATATATAACATGCCGAACTGTGCAAAAGTCTTAGACCACCATTGGATTAGTTGTTTTAGCCATGGTTTAAATGGCCATATAGAACATGCTGTGAGCTACTGAAACCCAACATTTCAAACTTGTTTGCGTCATACCATAATGCTTTTTTTTCTACTAATCTTCATTCCAATCTTTGTGAGCTTCAGCGACGCTGACAGATGCTGCTATTGTTCAAATGTAAGAAGAGTTCTAAATACAGTATGTTAGTAGAGACTGAGAAACAATTTTATGTTCATTATAGTCATTATACCATTGTTAAAATACTGGTATGTCTAATCTAATGGCGGCCTAGGACTTTTGCACACTACTTTAGTGGAAAGAAAAAAAACTTTTTAAATTACCTGCATTTTTATTATGATTTGTTTTACTTTATTTGTTATTGCTATTTTATGAAGAAGGGAGGACAAATCTGGCCATGGAGCTCTAAAAATTCCAAATTTCTTTGATGGTTGCCCTTTAGGTGCCATTTTTAGACCAAGATAATACTATTTTAAAAACCCTAGTACTATTAAAAACCAAGATTTATGTGAAGACGTTAGCAAGTTGAAAGCAAGAATGAAACATTTTAACAGTTACCAGGACTAAGCAGTTGGCCTGAAGATATTTCTAATGGTAATGCTTATCGGGGTTGATAGGTTGATTAATTTGCTCCACAGAAGCATGCCATGGCAAAACATTAAAGATTAGATCCATCGCGCTGGCTAGGGACGGCTGCTAAATGTGACATAAATGTAATGGGGGTTTTTGGGGGGGAAAATCCCATTATATCCTGCCAAAATACTTCATGGATCACATCGATGAAAGGCAGAAATGTGTGGAGATCGATAGTCCATCAAGTGACCGAGAGTCGGCTGCGACTGTTCGGTTAATCCAATCCAGTCCAAAGTTGACCAGACAAATGAAATTGCAATGAAATTGAATAGTGAATATAATAATTATTATTATTATTTAAATTTTTCTCCTCTTCATTCTTCATAATGTTCCAACTTTATACTGATTTGGGGTGGTAAATGACTACACTGGCTATTTTAATTTAGACATATTTCACACTCGTGCTTTCATTGTGAAAAGATAAAGCGCAGTGTCAAAACTTGTTAGACACCTTTGTTTTATTATTAATGAGAAGTACTTGTTTCAAATATTGAGTACAGATAGTGCCAGTTTTGTAAGGCTGTGTTCCTCATAATTATCAAGATACAATTATCAGGTACACCACATGGTTTTCTTGTGGTTGTGTACAGCGCCACCAAGTGGCCAAAACTACGTTTTGTTCATTCATTCAACTTTAGCAGCTGTAATTATGTTAGGAGAGTAGATAAAGTTGCACATACTCATTCTCACTCACACCAAGTTAATGTTAGAGTAACCAGTTTGTCTGTTGGTTGCGCGCACGTGTGTCTGTGTCTAATGGGTTAAGAAGGGACTGAGTGAATAAACATCACACCTTTACAGTGAGATGAGAGTTTACCCATCTTACGTTAGTAAAACAAATAGAAAGTAAGTTGTTGGAGGTCAGTTTTGATATTGTATGAACCTATTATATGAATCAGTGTATGGGAAACACTAAGAATCTTGAATATACAGTCAGTACCTGGTAGAATACAATATTTCTTATTTTTGTCTTACTGGGTCTGTATATAATATGGTGATTGGACAATGTCCAGATCGCAAACTGTGCAGTTTGACTTAATGTATTGTACCTGTATATAAATAGGAAATGAGGTACAGGAAAAGTGCAGAGAATAGAATTGGCATTATCCTACACTCACTAGCCACTTTTAGTTACGGACAGATTCATGCCTTCATGCTGATAACTCAGTTGTGACCCTTCTATCAGAATGTTGCAGCAGAAATTGAAACTCATCAGAACTGGCAACGTTTTCCGAATCTTCCAGTGTGAAATTTTGGTCTGCCTATATAAATTGTGGCCCCAATTAATTGGTTATACCTAACAAGATTGGTTTTCTGCTACTGTGGTCAACCTGATTCATGTAATCCATTCAGAGATGCTTTTCTGCATACCTCAGTTGTAACAAGTGGTTAATTGAGATATTGATACCTTTCTATCAGCTCAAACTACTCTGGCCATTCGCTGACGTCTGGCATGAACAAGGCATTTTTGTCCAGAGAAGTACTGCTCACGGGATATTTTGGCTTTTCTTCCTTTTTTTTTCCACATTCTGATGCTCACTTTGAACTTCAGCACATCATCTTGGCCATGTGTTTGGTTGGTCAAAAATTTGCATGAACAAGCAGTTGGACATATACCCAATAAAGTTGCTGGTGAATGTAGCTTTTGTTTGAGGAGGTAAGTCTTAAGATCACTGTGGACTGAAGCGAGTCAATGGCCCATTCTCACTGGTGTGAGAAGCTCATACCAACACTGATGAGCCAAGACACAAACATCTAGATTTGGCCTTGCTGATTAGCAATTAAACATTGCAGTAATCAGATCTGGCACTAAGAACCTGTATGAGGGTCTGAGTGGTTTCTATGGTATGAAGATGACATGGTCTTCAGATGTTATGAAGAAAAAATCTGCAGGAACTGGTGGTTGATGTAATGAGAAATTGCTTGAATTGCTTCATCTGGAAGTTTTTGACTGGTGGTAGTTTAATTCGGTTATGTCAGTGTACGCTTATTCTTTTTGCCATTTAGGAAGAGAGGTAGAAAGACAGATGCTGCTTTGAAAATGTAAGGGTGGATGGAGAGAAATATAAGTAAAGAAGTGTAGAATCAGTGTAGCAGTGAAGATAGAAGCCATGGGATATTATCTTTGAGCCCAGAAATTGAATGTATAGCAAAAACTGTAGTGGACCATGGATGATGATGAACCATGGACCACAATCCCTGAGAACCTCCTGCAATACTCCTATGAGGTGATTAAAACGAACCTCGCCATGCTACCTAGTTCGGTTGAGCATGTAGGTTGATCTCCATGAGTTGGCAAGAGGGGACATAAAAATCTGATTAATCACCATGTTATATAGTGATCCAGAAGAATAAGTGCTAAAGACATGGAGTTTTCATTGGCTCTGTCATACACTTTCTGTAGAATGACCTGCCTTGGTGTCTGAGATGTTGCCTTATTAAGGTAAAGAGGACAGTTTAAGTAAGAACAGTACGTTTGAGAAAGTTGGTGAGGAATAGGAGGAGGCAGACGGGTCTGTAACTAGACATGTCAGTCGGGTTGAGGGATGGTTTCTTCAAGTGAGGTTCTACTAGAGCCGCACTGAAAAGAGGCGGAATCAGACTGGAGGTCAGTGACGTGTTGATCATTGTTGTGGTGTAAAAGGTTGCTGGCAATTTCCGGAAGACGTGTAAATGGTATAAGATCAGCTTGTCAGACAATTTGTGGTCTTTATTATCACCAATCTGTCTTTATTAAGCACCTGCATGTTAAAGTTAAGCAGCATGCATGGGGTGGTTCATTTTGGCTATATTATTCATGGGGTATTAAATTATTAGCTGTAAGAGAGGCTGGAGGTGGGGCAGAGGGCACAGAATACAAAAGTGTAGGCAGAGTAAGGAAGAATTGATATTTGCACTTGCATTTAAGATGTGTTTGGTGTGCATGAAAGCTGTTTTGAAAGTGTTGACAGAAGAAGGGAAAGAGGAGAACCATGCTCCATACTCAGCCACGGCCATTGGCGAGTTGTTTTTTTCCTCCATTTTCCCTAAGTAATATGATGCAGTGATCTATGAGACTACAGCATGGTCTTAAGACTGGTGATGGAAAAAGGGCAGTAGGGGTAAGGGAGAGGAACAGTCATGTTAATAAGCAGTAGAAGGGGAAAACTGCATCTAAATAAGATTGGAAAAGTGGAGTACCTCTAAAGTTGTGTACGAGTTTTGATCAAGACGACATCGAGCTTGTTTCTAGCTCCATTACTTGGTCCTGATGGTGTACGGGTCTCTGGCATAGAGGATAACAATAGAGAAGATCCAATAACTGCCATCATTAGGGAGTTCTGAGGTTATCCAGTAGAACTAGAAGACTGCCATTCTACTGAATTACATGCACTTAATAATCCAATAACTACAGTAGATTTTGTTAGTGATCCATTCAGTGAGCTTTCCTGCACTTGGGTAATCCTTTAACAGATAAATCAACTTATTAATCAAATGCTGAAATATTTCATTTCCTAGAGCATATACTGCATTCTCCGCGAAAGCATGTGGCAGCAATTCCACTTTTTAAAATTCCATGCTGCCTTCCAAGGGTTGCCACATATGTGAGAAAATTTGACTTGAATAACTGATAATACACTTAATGGCACTTTTCATTTTTGCTCCGTACTACATGGCAGCCATTCACCGACTTCTCTGGACTGAGAGTCATCTAGGCTGAGCCATCCTAGAACGAAACATTTTGTGGACAGGTGAATCAGTGATCCAGGTCTTTTTATTGTTCTTTTTTAATGGACGCTATGTACTCCAGACCAAAGACGAAAACGGACCATCCAGGCTATTATCAGTTACAAGTCCAAAAGCCAGGGTCTGTCATGGGGTGTATGAGTGCCATTGAAAAAGGTCATTTCCAGTTCTGTGATGGCAGCAATGCAGACAAGTAAAGTGAGAAGTACATGTAATGAGCAATGCTATTTACATATTTGCATTTTCCATACTTATAGTTTTATATATATATATATATATATATATATATATTGCATGTGCCATTTAATGTCTGAATTACGTTCTGTGAAACACGAAATTGACCAAGGTGGATGTTGACTGGACATTACCATAGTCACATAGTCGTTTTAGGCTACTGTAATGTAAATGTAATGGGTATTTTCACAAGATACTGCTTAAAGCACAATTACCACTGCATTTATAGAAATACCCCGTAATT
>JAUZST010007811.1:0-13945 GCA_034779995.1 Parotocinclus haroldoi | reverse complement strand
ATATATATATATATATATATATATATGAGGTATGTTCTAGGCTCTTAGCTGGTAGGTGATAATGTCAAGGTACTAGTTTCTGTCCTTTGTGTGTGTAAGCCTGTGTGTTTGGGGTCTAATTTCTCCACTTGTTGTGGACACATGGTGATAATTGTTCCTTGCTTTTTAGTGATTGTGGTATGAGAGTGTGTATAGACTATATGTGAGTCTAGTTTATCCATTGGTGGATACAGATAATGTCAAACTAAAAGTTCCCAGACGTTTAGTATCTGTGTGTGAGAGCGAGCAAAAGAGAGAGAGTAACCTGATCTTTGGGTGAAAACGGATTACCACAGAAAGGTGGGGTGAATCGGTCATTCAGAACCTCTCAGTACACCACCACCCCACCACTGCTCAGTTACACACAACACACTGTTCCTGTATTCCTGTATGAAGTGCTGGGTCAATGCCCATGTTAAGGGCAAGTATACTACACACACACACACACACACACACACACACACACACACAGAGGCCCAGGTCAGTGTTATTTAACATATATCATTTTTCATTTACCTTATACTATGACATACATTTCTAATCCATCTGTTAATCACACACACACACACACACCTTCTGTCTGTCTACACTGACAAATTCATTTATCACTGGTCCATAAATCTTTCTCTTTTTCAATGACCTCTGCAATATTTCATACAGGGCTATGGCCTGCACATCCTAATGACTCCGCTCGTTACAGAGAAGGATGGGCTTATTTCACAAGAAGGCACACAAAAGGCTGGTCGTCATGTCTGCAGTGGAAGACTAATGACAGCAGTTATTGGAAGTTATTTAAAGAAACACATTAAACAGACCCATGAATCCATTGCTTAATAACGTCTATAATGAGAGGAAGACAGAGAGAGGGCAATAGACCTTACCTTGAAATTCCTTCCAGGGTCTCTTTCCTTAAGAAGCAAAGGAAACTCGGAATTAGCAAAAAAGCAACCTTCAGCTTCTAGATCACCAAAGACACAAGCGTACTCATTTGTTCATACAGGTTAAGCACATGTATTGTACGGCCCCAAATCAGGAAAAAAGTTGAAAAGGTATGGGAAATGCAACTAAAAATGCAGTGCTCCCTTACATGTACTTTGACTTTTATATCATTGGAGCTTAGGGTATTTAATGTTTTGTCTGAGCAATTTAAATCTATATTTTGATAATCATCCATCTCTGTATTTAAGGCCTGCAACACAAAACACAAAAAACATGGGACAGGGGCAATTAGAGCTATAAGTGAATAAAAAAAGGAAATGTATGCTGCAATTTGAAACAGGATATTCCAACAAGTGAATATAATCATGATTCGGTAGAAAAGCAGTGTGAACAAAAGGCACCGAGGAGCAAGGGTAGGCAGAGAATCTCCAGTTTATGAAACAAATATTTAAGAAAATTATTGAAATGTTTAAACAAATGTTTCTCAAAGAAAGATATAAGGAATTTATATATTTTAGTCCTTTTCCTTTTCTGATTTACCTTGTATTGCATTTTCTTGCCGATACATGCATGGACATCCCTGTAACAGACGTTTCCTTGAAGGATTTATTATTGCTCTAAAATGTACTTTTCTGCATTAATGCTGAGATCACAGAACTGAAAATGACCTTTACCAAGGGCACCGACAAAGCCTGGCTGTAGGACTTGTAGCTAATAACAGTCTGCATGGTACTTTCCATCTTGGAACTGGAGCTTACAGTCTGCATTTTGTTCAGAAAATATCGGGAATACTAAATCATCTGACCACAATACACATTTCTATTGTTTTGTTGTCCATCCAAGATGTCACTTTTTGACATTGTTAACATGAGCCTTCTTTTTTGCACAGTAACGCTTTAAGTGGCGCTTGTGAATGCAACTCCCTATTGTAGTGCTTAATACAGGTGTGTAAAGTAATCCCTTAGCCATATGGGTCTATCAATAGCTGTTGATGAATGTCGGTTCTTGATGCAGTGCTGTCTGAAGATTACGGATCTTCAGTTTAGGTTTACCTTTATGCACTGACAATCTTCCAGATCAATTTAAATTGTTTAATGATATTATTCACTGTTTACTGTGAAATATGCAAATTCCTTACAAAATCCCATCGTTCTATAAGAGGCATTTTAATAAATTTCCCAAACATTGTTGACAAACTGGAGATCACCGTCCTATCTTTGCTCCGATACTGAGCCTTTCTTGGATACTGATTTTGTACCAAACCATTATTATAATCACTTGTTGACATCACCTAAAATAACATTCTAAAGTTATTTTTTTTACCTCATTATTAGCTCTAAACTGTCCCCACCCCCACTTTTTTGGATTGTGCTGCTGGCCTGAAATGAAGGAATGAAGTTGTCAAAATAAAACATGAAACGTCTCAGGTTCATACTGTCTGCAATGTGTTAAATGTCAAAGCAATGTAAGACAAACTGTTTTTTTTTTTAATTTGCATTTTCCATACTGAACTTTTTCTGATTTGTTTCATAAGCAAAGCTGTGCATGGATCATTCAGATTACTGAAATTGATATATGTCTATACAGGTATGCACTGTTTAATGTCTACATTATGTTCTGTGAAACAGGAGGTTGACCGAAATTGTCTAGGCTTAGTTATAGGCTTACCATGGTTACACAGTATTGTAGATACTTTGCACACACTGCTTTATTAAAACAGTAATATTTAATGAAAACTAATTAAAACATTTAGTACTGTAATGTACTGTACAATAAAGTCATTCTTATCTCTGTATGTTTTACAAAACTTGAAACACCCACTGAAAACACGGACATGTTTTCTTCCTTTCACTACTAGGATTCTTCTGTCGGCAGGTGTTTCCCTTGTACTAGCTTTCCGTCAATGATATAGGAATAGGATGCAAACTACATGAAACAAATTACGTCCTACTATAATTCTTAAGATCTTGGACGTTAAAGCAAATAACTTTACACAAAAGAGCGCATACCTGTAATAGTTTTGCAAACTTTTAAAATGGACAGCATTTGTGAGGCTGCGCATAAATGAAACACTTTGCTAATTAATTATTAGGAAACCAAATAAAGAACTACTTTGTGCAGCCTAAAGTACATAATTAGTTACTATCTTGTAACTAATTTATATACAGTATATCACGAAAGTGAGTACACAACTTAGATTGTTGTAACTATTTTATTATATCTTTCCATGGGACAACACTGATGATATGACACTTGATAGATTTTAATACAAGATATGATACAATGTACAATGCAAACATGCATATGATACAATGATACAATACAAAGTCTACAGCTTGTATAACAGTGTACATTTGCTGTGCCCTCAAAATAACTCAACACACAGCCATTACTGTCTAAACCACCGGCAACAAAGGTGAGGACACCTTTAAGTGAAAATGGCTAAATTGTGCTCAAAGTGTCAATATTTTCTGTGGCCAGCATTACTTTTCAGCACTGCCCCACACAAGTTCAATAAGGTTTAGGTTTGGATACATGCTTGTCCTTGACCTAGAGAAATCCTTAGGGATCACACCAAATTTAACACACCTGCTCCTCATTCACACCTGAGACCTTGTAACACTAACAAGTAACATTATACCAGGGAGGGAAAATGGCTAATTGGGCAAAATTTGGCCCTTTTCACTAAGGGGTGTACTCACTTTTGTTACCTGTGGTTTAGACATTAATGGCTGTGTGTTGAGTTATTTTAATTTGCACAGCAAATTTGCACTGTTACACAAGCTGTAGACGGATCTACCTTATATTGTATCAAAGTGTCATATCTTCAGTGTTATCCCATCAAAAGATCTAATAAAATATACTGCTCACAAAAATTAGGGTATATTTCAAAATGAAATATCCCATAATGAAATATCCCCTATTTTTTTGTGAGCAATGCAGTTACAAAAACATGAGGGGTGTAATCACTTTTGTGAGATCCTGAAAAACAGCTTCTCAAATGAAAACATAAGGAGAAAATATTTTGTTAATGCAGTTTTGAGCTCTCAAAAAGAAAATACTGTGGCCACCCTGGTCACTAGATCCCCACAGTTGGAATGACCTGCAAATGTATTAACATTAATTAACATTAAGAACAATTAAAACAATGAATAAATAACAATTAATAATTAAATGTAAACAAAGGAAATCAAATAAATAAATAGCAAACTAATTTGCAGGACGTATTATTACCTAAAAACACCAATATCCCGATAATTGTTTAAGTTAGACATAAACATGCTTTTCCTAGGCTCTCTTAGGCTACTTTTGGGTAGTTTACCTCTTGGTGAGCGATTGTTAACTGTCAGACATGCCTTTATGATGCACTTAAAGATAATGAAGACAGACTTTGAGAGGGAAGCATCATTGGACTGAGAGAAGCATGTTGTCCTACCACTGACTGCCAGGCACATTTGCCTGTGTTGGCAGATTTGAACAAGAAACCTGGACTGCTATGGATGGAACCATATCATCTTAAGTGATGAATCCAGGTTCTGCTTAAGATCTGATGACGGTTGGGTTTGAATATGGAGATACAAACCAACAGATCAGAGATATGGGCACAACATCCTGTGTCCACGCGTTGCATCTTATGCCAGGGTTTCCAGCTGAACTTGTTCAGAAAGATAATACTCGCCCAAGCACAGCAAACGCTTCCCAAGAATGTCTCTGCCAGATTGCAGCATGTCCCTGGCCGCCTTGGTCACCACATTTTCACCATTTATGGGCCCACCTTCAGCAAACTATGAGTGTAGAAGCTCTACAGGCCCAACTGTGGACAGATGTGTCATAGAGGCATGTCTAGCAGTCACCATTTCTCAGCAAGAAGTACAACACCCAAAGGTAGCCTGGCAGAGTTTCTCATCTCCCTGCTAAGTGTGACTGTGACTGCAATCTGAGTTTTTTAACAATCTGACATTTCTTTCTGGGTGCTTTATTTTTGTCACCGAGTGTATATGTTAAATATTTGCATGCATACAGCTTGTCCCTACGTGGTAACGGGTCAATGGAATGATACTGATTTGGTGTGAAGATAATCAAAGATATCAGCGCGGTGAGAACTCTTCTTAACCAACTTCTTAAGCTCGGAACTAACTGTTGTACAATCTTCATATCACATGGAAACATATGCACACCATGTCACTGATGCTTAGTTTGTGTAATCAGTATGACATTTCGCGAGTCAAAACGAGCTCAAATGACACATTCATAATGCTGAACATGAACTCATCCCAACACACACTCAGTACCTCATTCTAAACGTCTGGCAGAGGTGCAGGTGAAGCTTCAAACGGAAAAAGAACTACAACACAAATAAATGAATTTGGCATAAATCACAACAAAGAGAAATAAATACCAAACACAGACGAACCAAAATACAGCAAAGGATAAATAACTATGTTAACCAACTCCACAGTCACAGAATGTAAAACATAATGTGTGTGTGTGCTGCTCGTATGTACCTGAAGCATGGCAGAGAGATCACAGTCTCATAAAATCTCCATGTCGCAGTAAGATCTTCTCTGACTGGGTTTGTGGCATAGTATCGCCAGGCTGACTGCAATCAAAAATGGCGGGGTGAAACATTTACAATAAAATAAGAACACAACATCAGACTGAATGAGCGACCTCATTCACAGATATATTAGGAAAAGTGAACTACAAGACAAACCATACATTTGTTAAACTACACCCTTATTCTCAGTCTACGTAGTATAATTAGTAATGTTTAGAGTGTTATGACATGTAGCTGGTCACTCGGGGCTGATATGTTATATGTGATGAATATTTACCTGTATGAGTCCGGCTGCAGGGTTTCTGCGTTTTTCAAAATGTTTCTGCCTGTGCTGTTCCTGAACTTTAAGAGCCAAACCAGAACCCAAGATACCCTACAGAGACAAGCAAACACAAAGGTTTCCATATTTTTAAAGAAATAACCACAGTGTGAGACATGGTGGTTCCTATAAGCACATGGGTTACACGTGTCCTGGTCTTGGTTTAGCCCAAGAGATCCCGTTGGGGACAAGATTTGCTATATTGTAAAGCTATTGTCTGCTGGTCGTGTGGTCCCCCCAGGGGTGGCCTAAGAATGAGGTACCCCTTCTTGGTTGTAGAATGTGGTCTTCCTGGGTGGTCAGAGGGCATGGGTCCATTACTGTACCTTTACTGACCCTGTCTGCTAACATTCAGTTTAGCAAAAGAAACGTCAAACTCTTCAGATCTCGTCTCATATTAAAATCTGCCATTCTATTTCAGCCAAAAAGAGGCGGCCACCTCAACAGCCAAGTAACACTGCATATCTGCTAGCAGAGGCAGGAAGTCTGTCTTTCGTGTGTCTAAAAAATCAAAACAAATCAAATTTTAGTCGTCACATGCTTAGTAATACAAAGTACAACCCTGCTCAAACAGGAAACTATTTAAAAATAAAAAATACATATAAAAAAACACAGGACAATAGGCAATAACTTGCTGAGAAGGCAACAACTTTTGGTGCAAATGACAAGAATAAAAACACAAGATGACAGTCTTCCTCGGTTTGGGGCTCCCATGCAAGATCACACTGTGGGGTAAGAATGATTCTGAGAAAGGTCAGAAAAGTCTCACACAGTTGACGTGCATCACCATTACAGACTCCTCCATTCTTTGAAGGTGGAAAAACTGCATGAAATAATTATTCTCCCATCTCTTAATATATGACCAGAACACATTACCCCACATCCCCACATTACACAATGCGCTACACATACTACACAGATTACACATGCCATTTTCACCTACCAAAACAAAAAAAACACTAATTTTTGAGTAAAAAACTTGTAGCTACTTCATCAAATCCTTCTTACATTTACTGGCAGCTAGGCATAGTCCTAAAATCTGTCTGTGTCTTTTAGCTAATGTTTTAGTTTTTTATGAACCTGCAGCTATAACACCATTTTGGTTTGAGTAAAATTCTTTCTAAATCTCAATTAAATCAGTTCTCAGAAGTAAATACATGGTAAATTAAGGGACAAAACACTAAGTAATAAGTGCATGAATACTTACTGCTGGCAAAGCAAAGAATGAAACACCGATAAGAGTAAAGGTCCCAGCCAGTAGACGCCCTGGCCACGTCTTTGGAGTCTTATCACCATAACCAATAGTTGTCAGAGTGATCTGAAACAGACAATACATAATAATGAGACATGCTAACACAATCATTATCAGTTCCCGTCATTAGCTACATGTCAGCTTGACATTTACATTACATTTACGGCATTTAGCAGATGCCCTTATCCAGAGTGACTGACAACTGGTACAGTTTTACAATCCAAGCAATTGTGGATTAAGGACCTTGCTCAAGGACCCAACTGTGGCAGCTTGACAGAGGTGGTATTTGAACCCTGGATCATCAGATCCAAATTCCAGTACCTTAACCACTATGGTACCGCAGTCCCAGTTTACTGACAGTTTAAACTGGACAGGAAAACACTGTTTGAAGCAAGACAAGAATTCCCTAATTCATCTCTCATACAAATAGCATAGTAGCTCTCTTGCCCAAGGCCGAAGATAAGTGGGTGAGCTTCATTAGAGAGTTTTAATTAGATTTCAGGGCTAATTCTAATCTGCTAAGACCTTGCATAAGTAAATTCAAGGGCGAATTTAATAATGGCAACAAAAATGCAAACTGTACAATCTGATTATCCAACAGGGACTAAAATAACAGCTTCCCTTGTTTGCCTTAATGATTTAGCAGTTTGTCTAATGTGGTGCCACTTCTGGTCAGCAGAATGCAATGTGCAGGGAGCCATCAATGTGAAATAGACCCAAGGAACACTGAGACTCGAGAATGTTTCCTGATGAACACCAGCAGCTATGATTAATTGCATCCCAATATTTAGGGAGACAAACCTTATATAGGGAATCACAAGGTGAAAGTGCTTTCCCTCACGCCCCATAAAAAGGCTCTCAGTGATACTTTTGGGTGGTGTACATCTTGGTGAGAGTGACTGCCAGACATGGCTCTGTGATGTATTCAAAGACATTTTGATGACAAGCTTAGAGAGGAAACACATCATTGGACTGGGAGAAGCAGGATGATCCGTTCTGAACGATATGTTCAGGAGGTATTGGGAGCAGTGGTTCTGTGAGGGCATGAAGAGCAAACAGGCAAACTACCCACTTGTAGAGAGGATCATTTGATTTGCCAGGTCCTGTTCGGACAGTTGGGTTTAAGTATAGAGGTCTCATGGTAAGTGATCTTACCTTTGCTACTGGATAGACACACTGCTAAACTACTGGTGTCATGGATAAGGATCTACAGGCCCAGCTGTAGGGCGGAGATGCCACAGGATACCCTAAGGAACCTGCCAATCCATAACTCATCTTTTATACAGGCTAGAGGTGGCATACGTTATATATTTAAATTGTACAGTTTCCCCAATAATGTGTCCTTTCCCTCTAATTATTTACATATATCGTCATTATAGTCATACATATAAAACGTTCTTTCCAACAACTCCATGGTGAGTTTTTTAATAGTTAGGGCTATACAGTAGTTGCGTTAAGTAGAAAAGGTTTTCTGATGCTTTTATATGCTCTGGATAAACTGCTGGATGTCCCAGTGGTGTTCTGAAGACATGGGCTTGACACACAACCAAGGGCCTTAAGAGCCTGGTCTTTTTGGATGGGACAGTGTCCATCCATCTCAGGACGGTGCTGCTCTCATATCCTGAAGCGTAGTCTTATGGCAGGGGTCGTCACCTAGAAGTCACATAACCCAAACTATGTCTGTTAGCCAAAATGCATAAACATATACAAAACCTATTTTGTATAATATAATTAAGCATTTCAGCTCAGTGCAAAAAGACCATGCAATAAGCTCTACCAGCGCCTTTGATCTGAGTTTGGACTGCTTTATTTTAAATGAAACTATTACTAAGCAGGAATTTAACGTTCTAGTAGAAATTTGGTTTAGACCTAAGAAATATTCAGCATGAAATGAGTCTAATCCTCCTTAAAGCAGATTCCCAGAGTGCCTATGACTATTGTATGTGAATCTATGGGTACGCATACTTTACTGTTCACAAACGTTAGGGGATATTTCAATGGAATATGTCACTCACCATGTTGCAGACTCTCTCAATGTGATACTGTCTTATGGAAGAGATACAGATAATATAATTGTCGTACTGCAGGCTGATCTCAAATAATTACATTATCTCATTAAAGCTCAGGCATAATCAAGACATTTGCCTTTCATCTAGCTGCTGCAATAAAGCATACAATAACAGGTTTAACAACCAGTAACAGGTTTACTGACAATCTTCCAGATTTATCCAACTTAACAAGTTCACTGTCTAACCGAAAAAGCATAAAAGCAGCACATTATTCCTTATCATACATAATTACCCCTGAGTAATTAAGGGAAATTCTTAATTCGCCTGATAAAGCTGTGGTTCTTGTGTTAAGTGCATAAATGTTTGGGACACACACTTCATTGTTCCATTTTCGCCATGTGCCTGCTCACCGAATCAGCTTAAGTTTAAAAAACAAAATCCAACCTTAAGATTTCAATTAAAATATATTTAAACAGAAAAATAAGAAAGCCTGATCTTATCCTTCAGTTATTTTAGTTTTAAGCAAGTTTGCACTGCTTGCCATGACATATTATTAATTTAATTCGTTAATATATACATTTATATGCGGCACAGAAGGGGGAGGGGGAGAGTTTTCTAAAATGTAAAATACGAGCTCTTCTTTCCATATGCTCACATAGCTCATCTGAATTTGGTACTGTAATTATGTATCATATTACCAGCTGATTTGTATACTAATGCAATTTATGTGTTGTTTTCTGCTCACGCAAGTCCTGCTGACAAAAATGTACCTAGCTGATACTGAACATTGTGTTCTGCTTTGAAACACAGTGATGCAACGAAATAGATGATCTGTAAAATCATTAAGCCTGGAAAAAAAAAACATGCTGTCAGTAATTATATACAACTGTGATAGAGTTACAGGTCAAAATGTCTATTAAGCAAAGTCATCAGTGCATCTCATTCTCCTATTGATTGCTTATTATATGGCTATCTCTTACAAGCAAGTCAGTAGTGTCTATAACATCTATAACATCTTTCTCTAACTGAGCCATCAATGATAAAGACATTATGTCCAATGGCAAAAAAAAACAACAGTCCTTTGACAAACCATGGCAGACAACAATATCTACACACACACACACACACACAGATATATATATATATATATATATATAGGTGTATAAACGTAATAAACGTATTAACTTCATTGTGTATGTCTGCGTATGACTTTTAAGTGTTTATGTGTACGTGTGTTTTATGTCACTTATGACACTCTTACCAGCCCCCACCACAGTGCATCTGCATAAGTGTCAAAATCCTGCCCAGGTGCCGGGGTGGCTTCCTCCCTGTCAGCTAGCACCATCGGCTCAACATCCTTCTCCACCAGATAGACGAGGAAGGAGGACAGGATCAGAGACAGGAAGCCAATGTACCAGGCAGTGATTAGTTCCTACACACAGACACACACGTGAAACAACACATAATACATTTTAAACATAACTGGATATCACACATTCTCTAAATCCAGTTCAGGGTTACGGCCGGTCCAGCCGGCAGCACAGGGCAAGTACGGAAGTCACCATAGAACTTATACCTAAAACCTAAAAGTACATTAGAACCTTACTTTTTCCACTCACACATATGTAATATCGTATAACTTCCCTCAATAAATAAACGACAATGTACAAGCCCAAATCAGAAATAGTTGGGACAGTATGAAAACATGCATACTAAAAAACGTTTTCTGATTTGCGGGATTCCTTCTGTTTTCAAGTTGGGGTCTAGGCTCAAAGTTTGTAAAGTTTCTTTGAGAAAATGTCTATTGTATAAAGCTCTATACAAAGAAATTGAACTCTGTGGTCATTAAACTATTTTTGTATGGATAGGGACATATGTTTTAGAAAATCCTCTTAGCAGCTCTTTGTTTAAAATCTCTTGGGTCTTCACTGAGTCCACGTTGCCATGTATCCTAACAAGGTCCCCAAGGCTCTAACCATCCCCTCATTGTGCACAGAAGTAAATATCCTTCTAACCATCATCTGCAGCTCCAACTGTAACTTCTTACATGTTTTAATGTAAATTAAATTCAATTCAAATGCTTTTGAATACGTATGTTCTATCATTTTGCTGATTTTCCTTTTTTTCTGATAGGAATTTAACCTCTGTGTCGCTCAGTAAAGCAGGTGAGTATGATTACTTGAGTGTTTTTTTAACAAATAGGAATATAAAAAAATGAGGTGAACGTTTCAAGAATATTTAGGAGGCTCAATAACTGTGACAGACGGGGTTATGTTTACAAAGGTTATTCATCGATAATGGTTTCCAGGTCTTAAGAATTATAACTGGAAATAAAAGCTCTTGTATTTACACTTAATTAAAAAAATGTAATGTAACTGTAAATTGAATTTAAAGGCTCACTCTCATTATTGTTTTCGGTAAAATGTTTCAAGTATTATAAAAGATACACAGGTAACAATTACTGTATTGTATAGTACAATACTTTTACTTACAGTGCATACTGTTATTTAATATAAAACACTAAAAACTATAGACATCCATCTCGGTCAATGTTCTGTTTCATAAAACTAAATGCAGACATAGTGCACACATCAGTGAAAGATTAGATTTCTCTCATTATCTTTGAGTCAGACTGAACTAATTGCAATGACTTGTTGAGCCATTTTATCCATCCTAAACAAGAGTGCTAGCAGTGCTGGAGCTTTTGCAAAAAAAAAAAAAAGAAATCAAAAGCCAAATTAAAACTTTAAACCAGAACACTAATGGTATCAGAGGTGTAAAAATAGAAGCAGTACAAATAATGAATCTAAAAACATGAATAGTAGACAGAATGCAGAGGATTTGAATGCTATGATATGCGTTTACCTTGCTGTGGGCATATATTGCGGAACCCAGCAATTTCCATGTGCCACCCCGCCGATCCATGCGCAGCATGCGCAGAATCTGCAGGAACCGCAGACTCCGCAGAGATGTAGCCAAAACATTTCCCTGGTTACCCACAGCAACTACTGGCACAGATGCTATCAGCACAAATATATCTGAAGAAACACAAAACAGCTCTTCACACTGCAGAAAAAGTGGACATTATTTTGGGTTGGATTGTAATTTGTCTCTTATGTGCTCTAAAATTTTAGTGTCAAACCCCTTCGCCTGGATGTAATTCATACCAGGAAATGGTTTGGATGACAAATATTCAGACACTGGAGTCCAATAGTGCAATAATGGAGACAACTGTCTAGTCGCCGTAGATTTTAAACTGCACCTACTTTCAGTAATACCAGTGTTTGTTTGTTTATTTGGTTATTTAATGTAACTATCAGAATTATTGGCCAGTTATTCATCATTATTAATGCCAACCATCAACCATGCAAATGCTAAATAAAATAAAGTTTACGGTATTGGTAGAAGTAAAAAGTCACAGCATGATCTATTTCTGCTCCACTGACAGCATGTAACTGCACTTGGTCTTTTCGATTGTAGAGTATAGGAACAAAGACAAAGTACCTCACTAGTACTCCTATTGAAGGTAAGATTTGCATTTCCACAACTATAATCAAGGGCCAAATCTTAAAAATTTCCAACCACTGTGAATTCTTTGTTATCCTGCACTGTTAGTAGCGGAATCCTTACAGAACAACCAGTTTTATTCTTCAATCTTTTTATTCTTCAGTTTTATTCTTCAATCAAAAATGTAAAAATCATATCAATAATCAGTAATAATCACTGGGCCGATCTTATCAGCTGTGGGGATGCTCAGTTTTTAATACTGCATATAAATATTTGCATTGCCTGGTTGTATTCTAATGAAGAGACAAAGAAATAATTATATATGTATAATACATACTAGTCGGCTCATGAACCCGGAAGTTGACAGGTTGTACCTGAGCAAGTTAATAAAGATGACTTTAATCTACTCTAGTCACTTATCCATAACATTTATTTTATGACCTAATGATTTTCTGATTTTTTTTTTATACAATTCTCATTTTGCTGACAATGATTATAATGTGTAAATACAGATGGACACAGATTTATTTCAATTTTTTGGTGTAATGTGACTAATGATAAGGACAGGCATGATGATTATTTTAGTGTATGTATCTATGCCACTCACCCAGTATACACAGTGGTTTACGAGCGAATTTCAGTCGCCCTCTCCAGCCCTTATATCTACACCGGCATCCTGCTGCCCAGATTCTCAGAACAAACTCACTCCCAAATATAAAGATAGTGAATGTTTCCTAGAACGAAATCAAAAGACATGACATTAAACCCAGGAAAGCAAAAAGTATCAGATAACATTAATATGAAGTAAAATCACATGAGATTCATAAAAAACATCCTGATTAATTGATGAATTAACCATCACACACAGCCACATAACATTAATTGTCTAAATTGTTTAATTGTACAAACTGCTTAATTATAACTACTTTCTGAAAATCTGACGCTGCTTTCTACATACATGTATCCTTTGACATCCAATCAATGTTTGTTCGCTTTAATGGCCAAAGTTGTAAGTAGAATTGCAGAAGGAAAAGTATACTATATATATATATATATATATATATATATATAGTATAATCTAAACAGGTTAAAAGTACCGAAACAAATCCTATTATATGTGTGTAATTTTATTCACTTATTTGGACCAAAATTCCATTTAATCGGACCAAAGAACGTGAGAGTGAATAAGAAAAAGAAGCCACAAGTCGCCACTTAGAGCAGATATAAAGCAGGTCAGCGAGATATTGGGAGGATTTTTGGGATCCCCGGGAGAATTTATGTTTTTATCAAAGGTCAGGAAATCCGAAAAGTTGTGTTGACAA
>JAUZST010007810.1:0-13946 GCA_034779995.1 Parotocinclus haroldoi | reverse complement strand
TAACCATAAGGCGGGACCAAAACCTGACGAACCTTACTCCGGACCAATCAGAAAATGATTTGATATTAGCTGGCCAATGGGATTAAGCTTCGGGTCCAACCGACGTTTCCCAGTCAACCACTTAGCTACAACGTTTAAGAGTCAAGAGCAAGAAGTTAAAAAAAAACTTTGTGCTTAATTGTAACATTCGCTACCTTCTGTAATTAAAAAGGTACATCTATAGAAACGACTTTAACTATACTGCTCTCAAAAATTGTCCCCTAATGAAATACTCCCTATTGTTTGTGAGCAGTGTAAATGCGTGTGTACGTGAAACCGTCCATTTAATATACGGACAAAAGTATTGGGACACCTACACATTACACTTACTTAAGCTTTAATGACACTCCATTGCACAGTCCCAAACCAAAAGGATGGAACGGAAATTCAATTAGGAAAAAGACAAAAAACGCGCTGTTCCTTACATTTACTTTGGCTTTTATTTGACAGATATTTCATGTATTTTAGGGTCAATTTATTAATAAACATTAATTCTGACAATTCAGGTTTGCAATACGTTCCAAAACAGTCAGGACTGTAGCAGTTTAGGGCTAGCAATAAGGCTTGATTATTAATATGATTTTTTTAATGATGTAATTTCAAACAGGTGGTTGTAATCATGTTTTAGTACAAATGAAGTATCCAGGATCGGATGCTGTTGTTGAGTCTTTGAGGAACAAGGATGTCCAGATGATCTCCAGTTTGTCAGCAACTGTATGAGTAAATTATTGAAATGTTTAAAAACGTTTTTCACAAAGAAGGTTTGGGAGGAATTTTTGACTTTCAGCCCGAACTTTTTTTGATTTGATTTGATTTGATGTTGTCTTAAAGGAATTAATGTTGCTCTAAAGTACGCTTTTCTGCAATAATGCTGCCATCACTGAACTGAGATAAAAATGAAGTAACTGACACAACCAATGATGATGATGATGATCCTTTTTGACTTACCTCCAAGTCCAGAGAAGTAAACACTGGACATGGTTAACATCAATATTTACAACACATAATAAATGCAGGCTAAATATTAACCTTGCATATTTATTTGACCTTTTTAACACAATTATTTATTCACTATCTGCTTCACGACCTCTAATTTATCATGTGCAATAAACAGATAAAATGATGTGAAGGTTTCTAAAACAGTCAGCGGAAATATTAAAACTAAACAGAATATACTAGTTCGTACTAGTTATTTTTTTTATTTATAGCCATTGTTCATGTTTCCCCACTACAAATTTCTTTTAATAAATTAAAACATAGCCCAGTTAGATCTCTTTTTTATACTCTATCTGCTGATTTTAATCAAAATTGTATTGATGTTTCTGGGATGTAACTTGATCTTTCAACGTATAAGTCTTGTTAAGATAAAGCAAAGCAATGGCTCTTCTCATAAATTTAATCTCTCTGGATCTTATAATTTTAGCAATGTTCACAAAATTAAATTTAGTTGCTCCAAGGTAAGGACCAGCTGCTGGTGTGCTGATAAATAAAATGTGTCCAGATAAATAAAATATGTCACAGAAATTGAGCAAATGTTCAACAGGAGCATAATTTCTTTTAAAAAATGGTTTAGACATTGATCAGTAAGAACATTCGAAGATAGACAGCAAACAGCAAAAAAGTCTTGGACCACCATTAGGTTTGTTGTTTTAGAAATAGTATAATGGCTAGGGCAGGCTCATTACCATTTTTTATATGCCCGATAACCAATACTGATCATGCAAACTTGAATATCTGGCGAAACTGATATCAGTGATTTTGCCACATATTGGGCCTATACCTATACCGAAACAGAATATCGGATCGGTATAGCCCTAATAATGACCATATATAATTACTTCTTAGTCTCTTTATTAACATACAAAATAGAAAATACGGGTAATGTGTACACAAAATAAAAAATTAATAAACACAAAAAATGGCTTGTGCAGGGAAAACTTAAGTCAATCTAGTTTGACTACTACCCTTCCAAAAAGACCTGATCATGCTTTGCCGGACTGTAGAAGGGTCGACTAAGGATCTACATGGAGCGGCAAGATGTTTAAAAAAAATTTAATACGGCATGTCCTGTATTTTCCGGTTGTATTCTAGTAAAGAAACTAATAAATAATTGCTAAAACAACAAATCTAATGGTGGCCTAAGATAACTTCCTTACCACTTTGTGCCCTGTGCTGTTGAATAAACCCGCCTCCCAGAACTGGAATAAGCGGGTATAAAAAAGGCAATATAAAATAGGCAATAGGCAAAAAAGTTTTGTCACAGCATTTGCTGTTACGTCTCTGCACGTTTGAGTGACGTAAACATTTATTGATCTAAAAACTATACACAAGCGTTTGTTTCGCAGTAAATTAATTGCAGATCAGTGAATTTTTGCTACGAACTCCACGTACCTTCTCTTGTCTGAGCTTCGTGCTGTTACGTAATCTGCGTAACAACGTTGGAGAATGCCTAGTGCATTTGTGGCGTAAGTTAGTTTTCCGTCAGAAGTTTAAGAGCGCTGAACGGAGGAACAGCTCCAGGTTTTTACCATGGCTTTTCAGGGCTCGGAGGAAATCGAGGAGCCGACTGAAGAAGCCGAGCACGCGCCCAATGAGGAGGATTTGAGCATCTCTCCAGCGGAGGAAATGCCGCCCGATGGGCCCGGAGATGAGGAACCTGAGCCGGGGCAGGAGCAGCTGCTGTTACCGTGGGATCGGTTCTCCGCTTGGCTTCACTGTATCTGTGTGGTCGGCTTCGACCTGGAACTCGGTCAGGCTGTCGAGGTGAGCGGGTTTTTTTTTAATTTTAAGACAACATGTGCTTTACTTCGTGTTTGTTTATAGTACAGCCTGTTTAGCTCACCTAGCTAGCTAGCAGGCTAACTGTAGCAATAACTGTATTTTCAATAGCTACGTTAGCTTAGCCTAACTGATAAACTTTTCAAAACTGTATTTATGTTTATTAAAAATATCCAATGTTTACTCATTTGTCTTATGCGCTTATTTGGCGTAATAACTTGTTAAGCTTTGCACATATTTATTTCTAATGATATATTTGCTTTTAATTGTTGCTAACTGTGGTTTCCTTGGTGAATACTACCGTACTAAGTAGTTTGTCAACTCAGTATACGGGAAGTGAAGCTTGTTCTTTTTTTGATATACTGTCTAGTACGTAAGTATGTAGCAAGTGTACTTGTATTACAGGCGTTTGTTTAGTTGTTAGGATAAACGGTCGTATCGCAAATTATTGTTCTTTTGGTGATCAAGTGTTTAAAATGACCTAATATTTATTTACAAATAGTGAGATAGCTTAAGAGTTCCTATACAAGTGGACCTATAAACTTTATAAAATACCCCAGTACTCAAAGGGTCTGGAATTGATTGACACCCAGTACAAGTACCCAAGTACCCCCTTCATATTTTTGTAACCAATTTATAATATCTTTTCATGGGATAGCACTGAAGATATGACACTTTGCTACAATGTAAAGTATTTAATATACAGCTTATATAACAGTGTACATTTGCTGTGCCTTCAAAATAACTCAACATGCCACTCTTTGGTATGGAGTTCAGTAGAGCTTCATAGATTACCACTGGAATCCTCTTCCACTCCTCCATGATAATTTCACAGATCTGTTGGATGTTAGAGACCTTGTGCTCCTCCACCTTCTGTTTGAGAATGCCAAAAAGTGGTCGTTTTTGAGGTGTGTTTGGGGTTGTTATCATGTTGGAATACTGTCCTGTGGCCCAGTTTCTGAAGGTGAGGATCATGCTTTACTTTGCTTAACTTGTACCTAACAGTACATGTTGGTGTTTCTGGTTCCCTCAGTGAACTGTAGCTCCCCACAGCTGGCAGCACCAAACATTGACTTTCCCACCATCGAGCTTCACTGTAGGCAAGACACATTTGTCTTTGTGCTCCTCGTGTGGAGTGGATATCACACACACACACACACCCACCACCACCACCACCTCTTTAGCATTAACGTAGTCTACTTTCATAAGCCAAACTCTGGTTGTGCACTCAATTTCATTTGTCGACTATGGCGAGGCCTGTTCTGAATGGAACCCGTTCTGTTAAAACACTAAAACACTGGTCTTGGCCACCATGCTGCAGCTCATGTTGTTAAACTTGCAGTATGAATGTGTAAGAGCCATAACACCAAACTGTACACACCTGCTCCCCATTCACATCTGAGACTTTAATGGGTGACATATACTGGGGAAGGAAAATAGCCAATTGGGCACACTTAGGTGTGTACACTGCTATACAGCTGTAGATGGACTACTTTACATTGTATCAAAGTGTCATATCTCCAGTGTTGTCAAATGAGAAGATAAAATAGTTGAAAAAAATGTAAGGGGTGTACTTACTTTTGCAAGGGTACTCGGCATAGTCTTCTGCTGATATAGCCCATCTGCTTTAAGAGTAGCATGTTGTGCGCTCCTCTGCGTACTTCATTAGTACTATGTGGTTATTTGAGCTACTGTTACCGTTCTATTAGGTGGAACGAGTCTGATTTCTCCAACAACGAGGCATTTTCACCCAGAGAACTTCCCCCTCGGGAGAATTACTCTGTTTCAGACTATTCTCTGTAAATCCTGGAGATGGCGCTGTGTGTGAATCCCAGTAGATCCATTTCTGAAATATTCATACCAGCTCGTCTAGCACCAAAAAACCAGGCCACGTTCAAAGTCACATAAATCACCTTTCTTCAGCGTTCTGATCCATGCCTACATGCCTAAATGAGTTGCTGCCATGGGATTATAAAATATTTTCTTATAATTATAAATAAATATAATAACTCTTTTCTGGTCTCTCTCATTAAGACATATGCAAATTGACTATGTTAATGAATCTATCATGGTTATTTTTATTTATTGAGCAGCATCTAATGTTTGTTGTATAAGAATCTCATCTGGTTAACGGGTGTAAACAAAAAGGTGATAGACATTTACATTAGTGTCATTTAGCAAACACCCTTCTCCAGAGCGACTTACATGAATTAATTAATTAATACAGTCTTACAATCCAAGCAATTGTGGGTTAAGGCCTTGCTCAGGGACCCAACTGTAGCAGAGGTGGGATTTGAACCCTAGACCTTCCGGTCCAGCTGGTCCTTAGTCCGGTACCTTAACCGTTAAGCCACCACAATCCCTAGAGCAGCAATTTAGCTTAAGAAGCAGCGATTAACAGAAGTATCTCTTCTGTAACCATGCCACGACCTTTTTTGTGTCACAGGTTATTTATCCTCATCATTCGAAGCTGACAGAGAAAGAAGTAAGACCCTTTTTCATAATTACATTTTTCTTTTTATTAACTTTAACTGTTTGTCAATTCCTCGATTCCGTTCACATTTCAGAAGACGAGCATCTGCTACTTGTCGTTTCCAGATTCTAACTCGGGTAAGTGGCCCGTTTAGGGTCTGTTCACATCATGCTCAGTTTTAATTATTCAGAAATTATCAGTATTCTTAAGATAATTAGTTGAGCACCAGAATGCTATATTTTAATTTGTACACATTAAGCAAAATGACATATTTAGGCTTACTGAAGAGTTGAAGTCGGAGAGTCAACATGTAATTTGACCAGGGGTACTAAGACTCAATAAGAGGATATGGTCTGTGGGATCATGTGTTTATGATGTGTCTACCTGATCCTGATTAAAGTGGAGCTCATTCATAATGAATCAGCTGCTTGATGAATTAATGTAAAATATCGGTAAAAAATACTGACCATAAAAATCCTACTTTTAAGTTCAGATGTCGTGGCTGTAAACAGACTCAAAATACCAAAGACGTTATACAGCGTTGCCCTACGTATAATGCTGGACTCTGATTGCCAAAGTTTATTTAATTTTCACAGATTACTATCTTAATTGCTTTCTTATATACTGTAACACCAAATCAGATTTATTTATGTAGCACTTACACTTCATCGTCTCAAAGTAGCTTCACAAATATATCGGCTCAAAGCCCAGGTTGAGCATCCCTGAGGCGACAGTGGAAAGAAAAAAACTCCCCAAATGTTAAAGATTGAGAAACCATGGGAGGACCAAGACTCAAATACGGACCCGTCCTCCATGTTTAGCCTGGATGTTAAATTTAAGAATTAAGGAACACATTTAAGGAAAATATAGTTCTTAAAATTAGAAATGAAAAATATATAAGCCAAGATGAAAAGGGGTTAGAGTTAGGCTAAAACAATAATAATATAGTGTGTTTTAAAATATTGAATAAAACCTATATTAAGTAGATAGTATAAGTAGATTTAATATTGATTGTAACAGAGTAAGGACTGAGCCAGTTGGGACAGTTGGTCCAATAAAAAGAGTCGTTGTAGGTTTTTTGTCAGGGATTTAGTTGTAATGGGGTTCGCCCAATACAGCAACGGATTATTGTCATGCAGTGCGTTTCACTATGGAGGCTTGAAAGTCCCCCTTTTAATTGCATTACAGTAGCTTAAATGACTGTGACTGTGGTCATTTCTGGTCAACGTCCATTTCGTTTATCATCCCGTATCACAAAAGGTAATGCAGACGTTAAACAGAGCACATCAGTATCGTTTTTCAACCCCACTGCAGGATATTAATGTTTAAGCAGTAAGTGCTCATTGCTAGAGTAAATAGGCCCTCAGACTGAGTGCGTGTTGGTAATATTTGTATAGTGACTGTACAGAATCTCGTCAATGAATTTGTGGTTTGTCCCAATTTGGACCTGCAATCCTGCTCTTTCTACGGTCTACTAGTTATATTGAGTCTCAGTTGACCAAAATACAATAAAACAGACTTATTGTGCAGTTCCGGAGCAGGACCACATCATCACTGAGAGACATGATAGTGTCCAAGTCAGTCATTTTTGCTATGGTTCGGTATGATAATACAAACTTAGACCTAGCATAACAGGAGCTTTAGAGTTAAACCTAATGATTAGTCTAACTGTGCCACTGAGAAACCGTTAATGCGACTCCCTACGTCACACTGGAGTGTCTTGTAGTGCGGATTTAACTTAAACATGCATTTAACTACAGTTATTAACCTAAACCTTATTTTCTAATAAAGAATTTAATATCTTATCTCATTTATTGAATAATGTATCGAAAGTAAGAAACAATGTTTATTGCATGGCCACAGCATTTCCTCCTACCACATTTTCCACCTTCTGCAGCCTGTTTCCAAATATTGTAGGTCAGCCATCGTGAAAAGGGGAGTGCCTGTCCCGGCTGTAATCTGAAACATCTTCTGGGTTGCGCTTACGAAATCTGGCAACCCTAGTAGAACCTACTGGTAATTGACAAAGCTGCTCAGAACATATAGGCTAAATGATTAAATGAAGTCATATAATGAATTGCTTTATTTGTATATAATCTGACCTGTTAAAGGTGTGGTATGATCCATACAAGTAACAGCTATTAATGGTCTCTCTATTAAATTGTTGTGAATCGTTTAAGCTTAAGGTTAAACATATATTCTTATATTAAGGTTTGCACTCCTTATCCTTACTGTAGCACATTTGGTTTAGGTGCTGGGACAAGGGTCAATACATTCCCACCAAGGCCATTAACCCTCCCTGTTTTTGGATATGCACTGTATTTGGATATTAGTAATGGGACGATTTAATCCAATTTAATAGTGGTGGAGAAATTGCATAGAAGCTTTGTTTTCTGCGTTTCAACCTGCAGCTTATGAATTGATACTAGTGAGTGACTGAAAACAAAGAGATGCTAACAAGAACAGTCAATTCAACTTCGAAACTTGTTGCTCTTAACTGGGATTAAAAACAAAAAAAATGGTCCTACCATGTGCATTACTGTAACAGTATTTAGTTTTTTGTAAGTATTTATTTATTGCAAGTTAAAAAAAAAGACAATGCTGTTGTAATAACAGTTATTGTTAAGTTTAGCAGAACTTTATTTAAAAAGACAGACTGCAAACAGTGCAGTGAAATAAACCCTTATGTAAGTTCAGCAATTTTTATGTCTTATTTGTTGCTTTTATTATTAATAATAATCAGCCATCGGTTAACCTGCTGTCTAAATATTGACCATGGCCATTAAAGATAGATCATATATCTCATATAGATCGACAGCATGCTCAGAGTAGGTTCACCAGCGTGGAGGAGTTGGATTTATGGACTATTTAAGCTGGAAGCACCTACACAGGATGATCTGTCTCCCAGTCAGAGCCTCATCCCATAGGATTTCTCTCCAAGTCCTGTCTGAGTGCTACTTTTAATAGACATGGCTGTAGGTTGTGGAAAGAGTTAAGGAAGACCCAGCGTGCCCTGTAGTAACCCGGTAATTTCTCCTCACACTCTGTAGTTCACTATTTACCTCCACACCAGTCAAAAGGTCGTGGGCTGAGCTACAGCAAAACAAATGGCTACGGTCCAGACGTTCTCAGAATACCCTGTCCTGGCATAGGACCAGATTCCTGACCTGTTTGTGTTCTTGGTTGCTAAAACAGGTCCATGGTGGGCATTCCAGTTCTGAGCTGCATCATAAGCTCTGATATTGGAATGTAGGAAGGGCTGGATGTTGTTAAAGAAGCACGCTTTGCTTTCTAGAATCATCACCAGATCTAAAGTCAATAAATAGTCGATAAAAAAGTTGATAAATGTCAACAAGGCGGCAGTCTTATACCTGACAATGAATCAGCTTTTGTTGCATGAGCCACGCCTGGAATTACGCTAGGTCTCATTCCAGTAAGTATACACTGAGGTGTGTTCACATTGAACCCCTGTGTAAGGTGTGACCATCATTAGCTGGAGAGAGTTGGTCTGGCTGCCGGTTCTCATGTTTGAATCCCTCACAAACGTCCAAACACACATCCATGGACTCCAATCAACATCTATTTGCTCTAACAGCCGAGGTCCTAAGAATTAGAGCAGGGAATAAAAACGGGTTTATATACATCTAAATCATGTCTAAGTGACAGAAAACGAGTACAAACTAACTCTTTCGAAACCTGCTGGCAGAAAAAAGAATCCATACTGAAAAAAATTAAAAAACAATACCGTTCTACAGTGGTACTTGTCGTTGATTCGTGAGGGGACTTTTCCCATAAGGAATAACGTAAATTGAATTAAAATGTTCCAGATCCCTAGAAATTCCACACAGGCATTATTAGCATTAATGGAGCTTTGCTGTATACTTGAACATTGTATAAACACAGACAAAAACGACAATTAAATAAAATATACCGCTCACATAAATTAGGGGATATTTAAAAATGAAATATCCCATAATGAGAGATCCCCTAATTTTTGTGAAAATTGCTGCCGTATCAATTTGACACCGCATTGTTATATCCCTCATAACCAAATGCAGAGAAACCGGCACTATGGATTTTTCAACATGGCAACCATTGAGAAAAGTCCATGATGCAGCACCTGACATGTCTTGTGACTTTTGACTCACGCTGTGTAGTATTATATATTAGTTTCTAATGATATTTTTTATTAAATATGTTGGAGTCTTGGTTCTCCCAATGTTTCATCTTCATTTACACACATCATCATTTAGGTAGATTTCCATAGCATAATTAAGCATTTGTTAATTCACTAAGTGGGCAGCACAGTGGCTCGGTGGGTAGCACCATTGCCTCACAACAAGAAGGTTCCTGGTTCAATCCCAGGGTGGAGCGGCTTGGGTCCTTTGTGTGTGGAGTCTTCATGTCCTCCCCTTGTCTGCGTGGGTTTACTCTGGTTTCCTCCCACAGTCCAAAGACATGCGTGTTAGGTTAATTGGTGTCTCTAAATCGTCATTTACTTGTGTATGCAAAACACTTCAGTTGTGTAACTGGAAACAGCTGCACACCGGTCCCAAGTCCTGATAAATGGGGAGGGGTGGAGAAACTACTCCACTATCCTGCCGAAATACTTCAAGGATCACATCGATGAAAGACAGAAATGTGTGGAGATCCATGATCCATCAAGTGACCGAGAGTCGGCCGCGACTGTACGCTTAATCCCCATCCCATACAAGTATTTACCAATATAATAAACAAACGTAAGCAATAAGAGCATAGGATTTGTGTACTGTTTATCACTATATCCAGGTATGTGATATTTAACTTTTGTCCTGCCAACGTCCATTTGATATAACGTACGTCTTAAGTATTATAATAGAACATAAAATTATTATGTACATCTAATTCATGCTTAATTGACAGAAACATTATTATTATTGTTACTATTATTACTGTTCTTCTTATTATTAATGTTATTATTGTTATTATTACTATTTTTAATGTACATTTTTATTACTGTTTTAATATTATTTGTTGTTGTTATTAATATTATTGTTGTTATTATCATTACTACTTTTATTATAGTTATTGTTTTTGTTACTATTATATGTTTTTATTTTTCATTATGTTTAAAAAAATTATTATTATTATTATTATTATTATTACTGTTATTTTTTTATTCTTTTAATTATTATTAACATATTCTCATAAATCTTATTATTACTGTTGTTGTTGTTATTATTATTATTATTGTATTTTATTCTTCTCATTATTATTATTATTATTATTATTATTATTATGTTATTATGTACTCAGCAGTAGATTCTGTTGTAGTTTTTTGAATGAAGCAGCTGGGGTCTGAATTTATGAAAGCTTTCTAAAGAAAAAACTAAGACAAACAGTTCATAAGAATCTTTTTTAATGAAATTCTCAAAAAAAAAAAAAAGCTAAAGAATGTATTTCTTTTCCGTGCATTATCTTCAATGTTATATAGATGTATATGTTTACAGAATACAATTTACTATGTGAGACACATTTTGTAATAAACCAAGGACAGCAAAATGGAAAAAAAACAATCAATCATTAAAACATTTAGTAAACAAGAAGTAAGGGTGATATTGGAAGAAACCGCCAATGAGAGAAAAAATCCTCCTTGGAAAACACAATATTTATACTCTAAAGGTATTTGGACTTTTGATGTTTACCTTATCGTTTCTTACAGTCTAGGACAAGGTCAAGAAAAACATTAAGTAAATAACTTTTCAGGAATACCATTTGTTATTAAAATTGTACTTAAGAAAAGAGTTAAGAACAAATATAATAATTCTTAAAAAGTTATTTGAAGAATATCAGTTTTTGTTTTAAAAGAATGAATTAGGAAACCCCCACACATTTTTCACAGATTTTCATCCTCAAGACGCTCGTGGATCTGGTCTGAATTTTTTTTTATGTAATTTGTATCTGTTTCGATTAATTGTATTTGTTTTGTTCATGTCGTCTATCTTAACATGCTTGGCTATAGACCCCACACTCCGGTGATTCTGTGATCGGGGTTTTACATTTTTTTTTATTGTGTTCAGGTGTTTCAGAGTGGTAAAACTGCAACACGTTTAATAAAAAGTCAATTAAAGAAGAAGCAAGGCTGGTAAAAAATTGACCGAACTGAACTTTAAAAAAAAATAAAAAAAAACTTTTACAGTATCGCTCCATGTCAAGGGAGGGGAGGACAGGGTTGCCAGATTGAGCTTGTTCCCTGAACCCCAATGTTCTTTTGTCCTAATAAGATCTATTTCTTGTTTTTGGATCAGTTGGATTTTTTTTTGTTCTTCCTAACATGTCTACTTTTGGTTTTGGAATTACTTTCATTCAGGTCGTCCCCATTTTACCGTAGTCTATATTTTGGTTAATTATTTATTCCCAGGACAAGCGTTAAGGTTTTGGTTTTGTTTGATTTGTTTCCCCTTTTTTGCTTGATTGTCTGTTTTATTTTGAGTAAAGTTTGTTTTAATCTTTAAATTGTTAGGTATGGCTTCGTGTTACAGAATTCAGTTTGTATTTTAACTGGTTTTTTATATACAGGCTTGGATTCGTGTTCTTGGATTTGCCTTCCTCTTTTTTTGTTTGTGTGTTTCTTTTTTATTTTCGAGTTTCTTTTGTAGTTTTAATCTTTGAATTATCAAGTCCGGATTTATGTTACTTAATATTCTGAGAATTGATTTGACATTTTTGTTTGTTTGTTTGTGTTGGAAAGTCCTGATGATTTTCTATTACCGGATGTGGTAATGTCTTATCAGATCGCTACGGCACTGCTGGACGCCTGAAGTGTGCCCTGGTGGACCGGTTTGTCTGAATGGCAGTGGGTTGTCACTATGAATATTGATTGTGGGTGGATATAGGCTATTGGAAGGGACCTGGCAACCCGCAGCTGATCTCCGTCCTGCTGTCAGCATCAGCGCGCGGCGGCGGCACCTGCCATCGGTCAGACTGAAGTTCGGCGGCACGTGATTGCGAGTTTGGAGAAGATACCGCAGCTCCTGTGCGCAAATACGGACTGTTACAGGACCAGAGGAGGAGGGGAAACACCACGGAGCTCCGGGGGAGAACCTGAGGAACCCATAGAAGGTCCGAAACGCACAACAGCAGGTGAGTTAATAGGCGCCTGGATGCGTCTTTCTGCGCCGCCATTCAGCTCAGGTAAAGGTGACAGGTGTTAGAACTAGAGGTTCCGACTCTTTATGCACATGAAAGAGTTAAAGATCGGGACTGACCCAGAATAAGCAGGACGGGGATAGAGTCGAAATATTCACGTTTAGGAATGAAAAGGCGTTTGATCCGGCAGCTCACGGGTGCCTCCAAATTGTAAACAACAAAAGGCGAATTTCGGAGTTTGGGGTGGTATTTACTCCCTCTCTTGTTTACGAACGGCCTGCACGTGGTAGCGATTCGTTCTCGAGCCTGTAAGTGGTGGGATTTAGGAAGCCGATCGGGCAAAAAAAGTCGGAAAAGCTGCATGTCATGGAGTTTGGTCGTGACTCAGCACATTACAGTTTTACGCCGAGGTTATGAAGTAAATCAGTAAAGGATTTCACAACGCAGGGAGCAAACGGGTTCAAGCAGGATTACAGGACGGCACAGCTCACAGGCAAGAGAAAGTTCCACTAAGCTCCTTCTTTAGTTAGCAGATCCCTGCAAGTTTCCATTAAAGTTTAACGTAGAATCCCTTCTGACAAGCAGGTCGACCCGTTACAACTTTAAAATTGGGCTTAAAGGTGCCAAGGCACCTCAGAGACCCCATGAGGAAGCAGGACTATAGCTACCAGTAACACCATTAATACTGCATCAACAATCACAGTGGTTCCTTCTCATCGTGGTTTGATTTGGGGTTTGATCTGAAATGCATCATGCGCTCTGTTTTCAAAGCCCATACGTTTTTCTGAGTTGTAAGCACACAAACCTTATAAATTGGGCCTACGCCTGTGACAAACATCTGACAAACTGATCCCTCCCACTCAAACCCTTTGATTCTTGAACCACGTAAAACCATTAAGCGGTGACAACAAACCTAATGAACACACACCATCTGTTTAGGTTCAGCAGGACATAAAATTAACCTGCTCACAATGTATCGCAGGCCTTATGACTCGTGTGCCATCATGGCGACAGGCCTGGTAACTACATAGAAGATCTGATAGAAACAAGCCGCGAAAGTCGCGACACCTTTCAACCCCCCTGAGTGTGAAACTTTAAAACACCTGCTCGTTAAGGTGAATCAAATCATGGTTAAATGAATGAATATAGAATGTAAGCTGAAATGAGCCAGGTCTGCACTTTTGTTCGGACACTGCTCAGATTTCTGTCTGTTTGGATTTATATTGTGCAATAAAACAGGATCAGCCGAAACGTAACAAACTATAAGAATCAACCGAGAGGCTCATTGTGGTGTCAGCGCTGTTCTGATGAACCGTATAAAAACTCTACAGTAATAATTGAATCATAATCACTGTCCTGAATACGTGCAGTCTTTACATTTCTTTTTCATTGTTTGAGGTTTGAAATGCTCAACATGTTGGTCTGCTGACAAGCAGCCCTCCCTCATGATTACACACACACACACACACACACACACACACACACACACGCACACACACACACACACACACACACACACACACACACA
>JAUZST010007809.1:0-13947 GCA_034779995.1 Parotocinclus haroldoi | reverse complement strand
ATATAACAGGATTTGTTTCTGTACTTTAGGATTCGGTCCCAATAAGCGGCTGCTCCCGTTAACCGGATTCGACTGTACATATATTGCATTGAAATTTACATTGGGAATTTATGATGTTCGGGGCTGTGATCCCCTCTCTGGACTTCCCTGCCCCAGGAAGACCTAAGAGCTAAAATTCTGTCATTGTGGTCTCTTTCAGGGCAAAGCAGCTGCTGCTCGCTCTCAGGGCAAACACAAGCAGAGAGTTTGGATGAACATCTCGCTTTCAGGAATCACCATCACAGACGAGAAGACGGGGGTGAGTGTGCAGTCCCTCTGCAGATCTGCCTGGCTGTAACAGCAGGTCCCACTTGCTTAATTCTGCTTTCTATCTTAATGTGTATGCAGGCCGTACTGCTGGAACACGCAGTGAACAAGATCTCCTTCATAGCTCGCGACGTGACTGACAACCGAGCGTTCGGCTACGTGTGCGGTGCAGAAGGCCAGCACCAGTTCTTCGCCATTAAAACGGCGCAGCAGGTCTGCTGTTGTTTGGAAGCAAAGTACGCTCCTGATGGGGCCGGAATGTGCGCACTAACAGAACGGGTATGCTTTTTAGGCGGAACCTCTCGTCATTGACCTCAAGGATCTCTTTCAACTCATCTTCAACTTGAGGAAAAAGGAAGCAGAGGGATCAAAGAAGGTAACAACCCTTCTGTTCTTCGTCTGTTTTTTTTTTTGTTTTTTTCGTCCAGTAACCATACCCCCTGTCAGAGGCGCTTACTGGGAGCGGGATTGTTCATTACCCAGTGCTCACTTGAAGCACAGCGGGTCGTTTGCCACGTTACAGATTGGCAAAAAGGAACCGAATACGTAACCGAGGGCAGATTTTCCACATAACACGTCTTGATCTTGGAACTGGAACTGGAACTGTGTGATGGATGTTCTCTCTAACCAGTCCAGGTCCAGTTCGGGACGGTTCCCAGATGAGTCATGCGAGCGTTCGGCTTTAAATGATGTGTGAGTGTAGTCCAAAGGAAAGACGCTGCGAGTGTAAGAGCTTGTGAAAGCCTAATGTATTATGTCAGCGGTAATGTGAAAAGAAATGGTTTTCATTAGGAACACAAGTTCAGCGGTGCAAATGAGCTGCGAACGTCTCGGCCATCTGTCGGGCGGATTAAACGGCGAGTTAAAGGCGCTCGCTGCATCCTCTCATTATCCAACAGTTCGATTGTCGTGTTGCAGCTACAAAGACGTGACGCGTGTTCCCTATTCTCTATATACAGGGGGAGTCAAGAGTCACTGGACACACTTTATGTCAGGAACAAAGGGGGAACTGACAAATCTGAATACCCCAGCAAGGTAGAAAGTGAGGAAGGGGGGGGGGCTATCTTTTAGGCTCCAGAACATCTTGAAATTTGCCAACTTGGAGCAAGGGCAGGTTTTTCCAGTGGGATGAGGCGACGTCGTGACGTGTCCTCGGACTTTTGACTCTTTAGGGTTCACATATTTTCCTTTGACCTCACATAGAACAGTCTGATTAGTAGATGATCATCTCAGCACGATTTGCTCCGCTTCACGATGAACTTCGCGGTTTGCGACTTTCATTTTATATCTTATCACTCGGACGCTCCCCTGCTGATTTTGATTTCTGAGGTGTGAACAAGGCAGAGCAGTGCAGGTTTTCTAAAAGCTGTTAAACAAATAATTACAATCAGTAGCAGTGACTGGGAACAGAGGTTAAAAATTGTAAGCAAACCGTTCCGTTGTAGCTTTGAAACAAACAAACAAACAAAAAAAAGCTCTTTAGTCCCCTGGAGTTGATTAAAAGTTCGCATTAAACGCTAGAACTGGTTTTAAACGACGCTACTGGAACACGACGTGCTGTTGTAACAGGTTCACCCAGTTTAAATGGCACCCTCTGGTGCTCAAAAAATGTAAGTGCGTTAATATGCGGAACATGCGTTGTCCAACATTTCATCGTGTCATGATCCGTCGTTACTCCCCTGCTAATTAGCAAACGGGGAACAAGTGAGTAAGGGAATGACAAGCTAAAAGTGTTTAAAATCCACACTGTAGTTACGCTAGATTGAGGTAGATTTTTCGCCTCAAAACCCACCTGTTTATGCCCACGAGCAAAAACTGTTTTTGGATTTAAATGCTTGTTTACCTTTTCTTTCTTAAAAGCTGACACCGATAACTAATGAATTGTAATTTCTAAATCATACTAAGGACATTATGCGAACATAATAACATGATAATCAGCCCTGTTAACGATGCAGGTCCACAGTGGACCTCGATAACGTGTCCCGGGACAAACTGTTTTGCAAAACGCTGTGTATTTTCACGCGATAAGTGGAGTCTGACTAATCAGGTCTTCTCTGTTCTCCAGGAGGAACCCAGTAAAGTGTTTGAGGTAAGCATCTGGGAGATGGGGGGGAGGGGGGAACCCCAAAACAAACAGTCTTGCTTCATAGACTTCAGTGCATTCAAAATCCTGACCGAATGTAATTTTCCCGACAGAATGGCAGCCATGGAAACGACAGGAAAGTGAGTATGGCGTGTGTTTTCGTGTTTCATCTCATTACGAGGCAGCATTGGGAATCAAAACAAAGCCTTCAAGTCTGATCTGCATTTGAAAAAAAAAAAAAAAGCGACCTCAAGCCAACCGCAATTATTCATTCAGACCGAAGCTAAGGGCGACACAAGCATTCGAGTCCCAAATTCAATCTCCTCTGCCCCGGGGGTGCAAAGTAATGAAGTGAGCAAACAGGAAGTGACTGAAATGCCAAGTGGAGCCATTCAGACTCCTGTCCTGTCACGTGGAGAGAAAAAAATGGAAAGATCTCGCTCTGTGTGGACTTTCAACCCGTTCCAGCTTTGCTCAGTGTTGTGGCTGATTATGTCAGCGTTGTCTAAACTGCATTCGTTGGTCGTTTAATCACTCCGGCATGAAATCTCACAGTGACTCTTTTATTCGCAGGGCGTCGAACAGCTGGACTTGTTTGGAGACATGTCAACCCCACCAGACATGCACTCTCCCACGGTAAAGACCAACATAGCACAGTTACAGACGCCACAAAATAGTGCTGATGCCTTTGGTGTGGCCTGGTTATTTGCATTAATGCCTAATAACGCATTTTCAATTCAATGGACACGTTAAGCCGACAAATCGTGCCATCGGAAGCCCATGGCGAGTGCCGTAGATAATCACAGCCGTGATATTACTCATGGTAACACACTCCCTCTCGTTTGTTGCTTAAGCTTAATCTTCAGTACTTGTGCAGTTCAGGTTTTGTGGCATTAAAACAAACGTAGACAGGAAATCCTAACTGTAAGTAGAAATTTTGGAGGCGCTCCCGCGATGGGTTCACTGGCTCAGCGCTCATCAGGGTTCGTTCTAGGTCTGTGTCGTCATGCGACCAGACCGGGGGTGCCCCCATCATGTTACAGCGGGTAGAATTGAGGGGCCTTTGTAGAAACGTGTACTTTTTCACTAAAGCGGTTCAGATCAGAGGATTAAAGTCCCTGATGATTATTTTTTTTCCTCTTAATACTCCTAATTACTCTTAATAATATTGTATCATTTGTCCTTCCTTATAGATTCGGTTATATAATCATATGTAATTTTATTCATTAGATTTGCTTGAAATATGTTTTTGGAGTTTGATTACGTCGTTTTCTTTCTTCCCAAGCAGGTCAGCTCCCTTTTTTTGAATCCTTATATATCATTTGGGGAGATTTGTCTTGCCACTGTCACCTCAGGCTTGCTCAGTTACGGCTTTTAGGTATTTGGAAAGCTGCTTTGAGACGATGCCGTGTTCTAACAACAGTGCTGGAAAATAAATTTCACTTCGGGACCGGCCAATTGACCCCTACCTAAGATTCAGATGTGATTTCTGTGGTTTATGCCGTGTAGTTTTGTATTTTATTCCAAACGGATGTTTTTGTGGTACCTTGTAGCCAGCCTAGAGGGACGACAGACCTTTGGGATGGGGTCTGGACCATTTTTCTATAGCATCAGTTGCTCCTGTAAAATCACCAACAGCTTGTTGATCGGTTCCAGCTCCGTTATTGAGCCATGTCACTGGTCCAGATTGTTACGTTTCCATCATGCCTGTCTGATTTTAACCTCAGCTTTGAGGAAATTAAATATTTGAGAGCAGCATGGCTTGGGTGAAGCCAAGAATAACAATTGACGTTTTAGCCTCGCACAGGACTCGGTTGTTGAACGTTCTGGCAAACAGATTTGTTCTTATTGGAATTGAGTAAAAGTTTGCGTGAGGGTTTATGTGGAGTTTACAGAACGTATGAACGAGTCCATTGACATGGAAAGCAGTGAAAACGTAGGTTGTATACTCGGGAGCAGGTTCCTGGGGGGTGGGGGGATGGGGTGGAGTTTATTGATGTGTTGTTTTTTTTTTTTCTTCGTTAACTTGCAATAACCACGAGAGTTCAAGTTCAGGTAATGGAACGTTTCAAACTACCCTCGCATGCACCGTATTCGGGGATGAGATCCTGTTCATGGCTCATTCGATTGGTCAGGCGTCGTGTGAGTGTGAGTGTCGGTGGTGTGAACGCTTTTCTCATTGACCGCATGCCCCCGTTGTGTTGCCGTGCTGGGCGTTTGCATGACCTACGTTCAACGCGCTCATTTATTGTTGCTGTGACTCATGGTTGTCGTCTTCTCTCAGGAATATGAGGACGTCCTGTTGCTGGATCTGTCCACTGAGATAGACAGCAACCAGAACTGTGTGAAAGGCAACCCATTTACCGGCTCATCCTCTACCCTTAGAGCCCAGTCCAGCCTCTCGCCTGAGAACCCCTTCTCCTCTAAAATCAGCTTCTTCCCAACCCCTAGCCATGATCCCTTCAGCGATGACCCCTTCTCAAAAAACAGCAACCAACCAACTAATCATCTTTTCAATGGTGACTCCAAGAACGGTGACTCTGACTACCTGGGCCAGCAGTTCGACCAACTCTCCAACAGGACAGTGGTCCAGGTGCCCAGTAACGGCCCGTGGCCAGCAGATGGCAGGCCTTCAGAGGCTGTTTCCTTTACTCACAGTAATAAACCTGAAAAGGAACAGAATGGACATGATGGGAAAGTGACCCCAAACCCATTTCTGGACGGAATGGACCAGAACCAGCCCATTTACAATGGGGTGAAGCACGAGAACGGAAGCAAGCCGGAAGCCTGTTTGAACCAATGCAAGGATTCGATTATCATAAGCCCACCGCCTCTCAACACAAAAGCCGGCCGCGGAAGGAGGAACGTAAAGGTTTGTTGAAACCAGCAACTATAGCAGCATACTTGGGCATCTCATAGATTCAGATTGAAGCATGACATTTGTTTTAGTAATGACCAAATTGTTTTTCAGTCTCTTCATAAGAATAAAATCAGAACAAAGTGGGGAGAAACCTGGGGGGAAAAAAAAAACTTCTACAGCCTACCATTGTGCGTATTAAGTGTGAACTCCCATTACACTTAGAAGTAGCAACATCTGGGAGCTTCATCTGGATGCCAAATTCAGTCCAAACAGTCCAAAGTTCGGGCAAAAAGGCAAGGGTAGCAGCCCGTAAACCTACGACATGTTAACTCACAAAGATTGGACTGAAGATCAGCAGGAAAAAGGATAATGCATCGAGTTTTGGGTCCTATCGTAAAGAGTTATATATGGCCATTTTAAAATAGCCACAAAACAAATCTATTGGTGACCTAATACTTTTGCCCAGTACTGCATCTAGGTATGGTGACCTAATATTGAGTTAGTTGCTCATGTACTTTGGGGGTGTAGCCAAGGGCGAAAGTATTCACTACTACTAACCTGACCGAGTTACTAAACGTTTGTTTAAACATCTGTTTTTAGTGATTACTGTTAATTATAGGAGACTTGGTAACTAAGCAGAGCCAGTTCGACAGATCGGGTTCAATCAGTAATTTCATACCTGCAAAGTCACTATATTGTTTATTAACCTAATAACACGGGCGGCACGGGGGGCTCGGTGGGGGGTGTCACCGCTGCCTCACAGTAAGAAGGTCCCGGGTTCAATCCCAGGGTGGAGCGACATGGGTCCTTTCGGTATGGTCTCGGCATGTCCTCCCCGTGTCTGCGTGGGTTTACTCCGGGTACTCCGGTTTCCTCCTACAGTCCAAAGACATGCGCGTTAGGTGAATTGGTGCCTCTAAATTGTTATTGACTTGTGTATGTGTGTATATGATTAGTCTTGAGATGAATTTGTGTTCGGATGTAACCTGTGTGTGTGTGTGTGTGTGTCGCTGGCTGGCCACTGATGCCGATAAGCGACGTTAAAGAAGCCGAATAAATAAACAAACGACCTAATAACATGTTAAGAGATAGATGTTCCTAATGAGACCTTGGCTACGCCCCTGGATACACAGAACGAGTTGTACTACGTTGCTTGCTTGCTTTAATTGCCTGATTCTTTTTAATGCTTCAGTGAATGCAAGAGCACGGGTAAGCGCACATACAGTCCCATTTCATCACCGAACTGCATTAGAACTTCACCCTGTATAGTGTTTAACATTTTGATCCTGCTCCTCAGTCCCCAACGAATGAGACTCCTGCAGCGGATCCGTTCGCTGCACCCAGTCCGTTGGAGTCTCTAGCACCTCCCCGGCCGGACTCGGCTCCGGTCGGCTTCTTCAGCAAGAGCTCCAGCAGCTCCTCAGACGCCCTCACAGGCCTCGGTAAAATCCTCAGCCTTCGATATTAATCCTTTGACCTTTATCTGTCTGACCTTTCTTGACAGTTTAGCCGTCGTGGCATTAAAATGTCAGAAGCGACGTCTGAATACATAACTGACATCCTGCCACCATCTGGTGCCCCACGACGGTCTAGGGGAGTTATTTAACAGTCTTGGTTTTTTTTTTTTTTTTTTTTTAAAGGAGGGTTGTCTCTTGGATCATCGTCCTCCTCCGCTAGTCCCGGTGCGTCTGGGTGGAACGAGTCTCTCTCCTCCATCTTCCCCAGCAGCAGCACGCTGTCCCAGGCTTTCATTCAGCCTCCAGCCTTCTCCACCACCCCAGCACCCGCCTGGAATGGCAGCCAGGGAGTTTTTGGGACTGTGCCCTCCCCACAGCTTCCTTCCTGGGGCCAGAACGCCACCCCTGCCTCTAATGGGTCTTGGACCCAGACTTCTAATTTGGGGAACCCCTTCCAAACGGGCGTATTCCCTCCTACCTTAATCCAGCCGGACGGACAGCACGGCTCCAGCCTCACTCCTCAGATCCCACCACGAGCGGGACCTGCCAAAGAGCCCCCAAAAGTGGACACGAATGCCTTTGTGGACTTGGATCCGCTGGGGGAAAAGGAGCAGAGGGATATCAGGGACATGTTTAAGGATTTCCAAATGGCTAAGCCGCCTAATGCGACAGCTAAGAGCGGTAAGCCTTTACTGGCCCTCGTTGACTCGCTTTCATTTCTGAATTGCAACACGAGACTGGTAAAACTGGTAGACGATGCTAACTGTTAACGACGTGCTATTTTTGCAGAGCCGCTAAAAGTAGGTGGCCAGAACCTGTTTGACAGCCCTTATGGATCAGTGCTTGGAGCACCTCTAACCAATACAGTAAGCCTTTCATTCCAAACTAGAAGGGAATTGTCCTGTGGGGGCACCCCTGGTCTGTGCAGTCCCACCAGACAGACCCATCCCAAAATCCAAGGAGCAGAATCACGAAAAATTGTTCCAGTTCCATTTACACTCTTACCCACAGCGACTTGCAACTTAAACCTTACAATCCAAGCACTTTTGGGTTAAGGGCCTTGCTCAGGCAATTGTTGGCAGAGGTGAGATTTGATCGCTGGACCTTAGTCCTGCATTTTAACTGTTAGGCTACCACAGTCCCATGAACTGTCATTCTACAATAACAAATATAAACAATGTAGTCGGGTGTTTTTTTTTGTTTTGTTTTTTTTTTCACGAAAAATTTAAGGAAAGAATTTGCAGAATGAATTTTCCTTACGATTTTTTTGGAGAAGTGCATTTAAGAAATGTCTTACCTTCTCTGTGTTAAGAACCTTTGCATGTTTTTTCTCAAGAAAGCTTTCAGGGATGCCGGCCCTTAGTGAGACAGAGGTATCTGGGGAAACTCCAGTTGGCTGCTCAGATAGTTCTGCCATATTGGGTCTGCAAGACAAGGGGGAACCCTTACATTACTGGACTAGTTCTGTAATTCATACTGTTATAAAGCGATGACTGTAAAAGACTTTGTCGTGAACAGTTTGCATGTGCTGAATTTCAGAGTGCTCCTGCCATCAAGGCTGCGGGTTCCGATCCCTTCAGAGCTCCTTTTGGAAACCCGTTTGCATGATGCCGATTCAGGGTCACGGAACGACAAAGTAAATTCAGTTTCTCTACTTACTAAATGTAACCGATCAGTACCGTTTGGTGTTTTAGTTTTGTAGTGGATCTACCAGGAGGTACAGTGGTCTGGCATCCCGTCCAGGGCGCTCCTCGCTACACCTGGAGAAAGTGGGGATGAAACATGAAAAAAGATCCCGTGCAAAACTGAAACTTACACCAAACAGGTCCTGGCTGATTAAATGCACTGTATGGACAAAAGTGTGTGGACACCCATGATCGCTCCGAGTTTAACCAGTCATGCACACAAGTTCAACCTTTTTTTTTGTTTGTTTGGTTTCCCCACACATCCATTACACTAGTGGTGTTCCGATCGATCGGCCACTGATCATTATCGGCCGCTTTCTGTGCCGGTCCCAAAAAAAGTGAGTGAGAAGTGAGAGTGATGTAAAGTTTGCATCCTGTACACACGTGACGAAAAAATACCTCACGGGGGAAGCACATTCGAATACTTTTCACACAACGTATTTAATATGCCTCTTAAAGAAACACTTTACGGAGAGTTTTCGAGGCTCACTAGAGAGAATTAAAAGAAGGAAGCGTGATCGGTATCAGTGATCGGCGCTCATGGGTGATCGGACGCTATGGTGCCTTATAGTTTATGGGAAAATATCCAGAAAAACCTGGAGCAGTGTGAAAGCCGTTGTAGCGGCAAACGGAGCCAAACTCCAGATCCCTGTTTTTTTTAGATGTCATTTTTGGCTGTTCACAAACTTTTGCCCTGTTTTTCCGATGCGTCTATTGATAGGGTTCGCTGGTAACGTCCTGTCCTTCATTTCTTTTTCTTTTTTTTTTTTTACAGCTGCTCCTGAGACACGAGTCACGTTTTCCCAAGAAGCCACTTCCTGAGCAAACCGACGATGCGATCCAGAAGATTCTTCCCTTCTTTCATCCCTCAGTTCAGGACAGCACAGCAATAGAAAGCACATGATGATGGAGTACTTGCGTAGCGTAACTGTACACCGCCGGGACGGGCAGAAGGCACTATAATGAACGTGGCCAATGGGAAGAAAGTCACTGGGAAGAAAGCACAATCTCGACCTTTGCATTCATGGCGTTGGTAACGGAAAAGGAAAAGTATCGAGCGTAGGCCCGTTTTCGTTCTGCTTAGCAGTATTATTCTTGCCTCCTGCCTTTTTATTGCACATGCTTCTCTTCGTAGGCCGTGTCTGACTGGCCTCAGTGACGTATCCTACCGCACTCATCGGTGCCGTGACTCGCGTTTGCCTTTTTAGGAGTTCAGTTCAGTGATCGTACTTTTTTTCCAAACAGAACACGAGTGCCAAACATGGTGCCAGAATTCAACGTGCATTCGTATCGGGAATAGACTGTGAGCCAGTACAGCGTTACTCCTATGGAGATGTTCCGATTGATGCTACAGCTATCCGTTATTGGTTCATGGCCACGCTCAGACACGCCCCCGTCTTGGCTTTGGTAGCCGCCGTTCTCCTCTTAGAGCTTCTTTTCTTGCCAATAAATACTACGACGCTTCCCCTCTCTGAATTTCTTTTCATATGTGGATGGTGGATGATGGTCAACCCAAATCTTTCAGGTAGCGCGTGACGGCTACACCCTGAGTGACATTCGTTCTTCTGTGCAATGGGAGGTGGAACGATTATTATTATTTTTTTTTTGTGAACGGTTTTCACCTCAATGACTCTTAAGGCTGAAAAAGGCACAGATTGGTCTGTACTGTACTGGAAGTTCACATTCAGTGTGTTTTAATTGTGTGTACTGTATTTCTGTATATATATATATACTCGATTGTGCACTATGCCGTTTATCCTGGATGGTTGTATAACTGAAATCGATCGAACTGTCACTTTTGCAGTTAACTGGAATTTCAGGTCAATGAATGAACTAAAAAAAAGTGGCCTATTTATCCATTCTGCATTTTATCGTGTATTCGAGTATGCCTTAAAATAAAGCAACGATAAAGGGTGTGTGTGTGTGTGTGTTTTGTTGTTATTCTCATACAACTTTTTGTTAGCAGTGAATTTTTAGACTAGATTTCTATTATCCGCTAGCCCAACACCTTTTGAAATGGTCAAATCTATCCAGCTACCTACCTGACATTGAACCCACACCTCCGAGGGAGGGGAGACCAGACAGAGGGAGCCTCGGTCCACGGTTGCGTGCCCCGGCTGTGACCTTGCGTTAACAACTAGGAGCCAATGTTTTTCGTAATTATATCTTTTTATATTTCGTTTCCTCTCGACTAGATTATCCTGGTTAGGGTCAGAAGGCTCTCCTGGGATTCACAGGGCACAGGTGAACGTTTACCCTGGACGGGTTGCCAGTTCGTCACTCCGACAGCACTGTGGTATGATCCTCCTTGGACAGCACCTCCCTCAGACATGTGTCATTATGGCAGTGGGTAAACATACTGTACATAAGATTAAAATGACAGATACAGGTGTCTTAATATACAATTTAAACATATAGAAAAATCAGCTGCCCATATTCTATAGATAAAAGACAATTTAGATACAAAACTGTAATACTTAATTATATTGATATGTTATTATTTAAGGGTGACAGGGTGGGGTCCCGAGTTCGATCCCAGGGCCTGGGTCCTTTATGTGTGGAGTCTGCATGCATCACCCAGTGTCTGCGTGGGTTTACTCTGGGTACTCTGGTTTCCTCCTACAGTCCAAAGACATGCGTGCTAGGTTAATGGGCGTCTCCAAAGTGGCCTTTAGTGTGTGTGTGTGTGTGTGTGTGTGTGTGTGTGTGTGTGTGTGTGCGCCCAATGATGGATTGGTGTCCTGTCTAGGTTTGTTCCTGCCCTTGTGCCCAGAGTTGCAGGGTGGGCCCCGGCTGACCCGCGACCTCGTGTGGCAGATAATGGATGGATGTTATTATTTAATTCTAAATGACAATAATTACAAATATGATCGAATAAATGGTGTATTATAAATTATATTACTATAATAACAAAACAACATAAATCTATATTTATATTATATGGAATACATTGCGCAGTGATGATTGTTTTGCTGCTACACTTCATACTGGGATCTTAAATTATTATAATTGATTCATTGTAATATAATACAATATTATAATATAATATAATATTGATTCATTGATTAAGAAAATATTGGTTTTTCGTCAGGATGATCCCACGAGACGCACGTGTGGCTAATCAATCACTGGTGACTGGACGTAGGCACCGCAATGACTTGTGGGATAGAAAGTTTTTCTTTAGCCGTACTGGGTACAACGAATACAGCTGATACTACATTACCCACAACCCCCCCTGTGCAGACTCTATGTCGGCGTGCAGCAGTGGGGAGCCGGCCGGTGAGGTGCTGTGAGACTCAAATCAGGCGAAATGTGACTGCAGTTTTGATTGGAAATCTCTCTCCATTTGCAGTGACAGCGCAGCTAAAACCGGTTTGTTACTAAAGTGAGTCGAGTTGTGTTTTTGTCCCGAGTTATTTCTAACATTTTGTGTGGTTTTGGGGAGATTTAGACTTTTGATGTCATGCCGTGCCGCCTCAGCACTTACACACGGTGGTGTTAGAGTAAAAATAAATCAATAAAATCCACAGTGGTTAATGTAATTTAATTTAATATTGTTACAGCTTAAAAAGCACCTCATTATTTTAGCTTTTTTTTTTTTTTTTTTTTAGTAAAATAGAAAGGTAAAAAAAGAAATTAGAAAGTAAATAATTTAAAATGATTATTTGTTTATTTATTAATGCCATTTTATTTTATAAAACGTATACGTACTCAAAATAAATTCCGTGAGGCAAATATAGCAAATAATAATCAGTAATATTTTAATTTGTATATAAAATAGGATTTTTTTTTGTGGCAACTTAAACTAAAAAATGTTCCTTTCACCTGACTTTAGGTCTATATATGGTTAAATCACAAGTTTTGTTATGTTATATGCTATATGTTATATTCACTATATATAAGCCTATATTAAGATTATTAGTTTTTTTTTTTTAAATATACTGTGTATATATGTAACTATAGACCTATATATAGTTATTGTATATCGCCTATATATCTATTTTCAGTCAATTTTATTTATTGACTTCAAATGTTGTGCCCCCTGTTTATATATATATATATTTATATATATATAATTAACTATAAAATATATTTATTGATATATATTCCTGCGATACAAGACCTTAAGTCTACATTTATGGGCTGTTTGACGTCCTCCGTTTACCTGCAGGATGATGCGACGAACCAGGATCAGCATCAAGCCAAACTTCAGGCCTGCGAGTCGGGCTGGATCGGCGGGAGAGCAGCCCTTGCAAACTGTGAAAGATTCAGATGACGCCCTGCCGACAGACCCGGCTGAAAAAGCAGCGGGCCCATCACCTTCGGTCCAGCAGAAGACCCCCAAAAATGAGCCCTTTCAAGAGGGTGTTAAAAATGCCCCTGATTTTTCCTCTGAGAACCAATCGGCTAATCTGTAAGTAATCTGGGAATTATGGTGTTGTCACTTTTTACAACTCAGGATTGAGTTCAGAGTGGAAAAGCAATCAGAATTCAATAGCACTTGACCATTCCTTTAACCTGTTTGATAGTCCCTGTTTTCTTCGTTCTAGAATTGAGAGCGCTCCCTCTAGTGGCCAAACTACTCCTCCTGCCGCTCCACAGAGAAGGATGAGGATCTCAGTCGCTCCGAAACTTGCTGGGCCTAAAGTTTCGTCCACACCCAGACCGTGTAACAGAAAGCCTAACTTGTCGCTGCCCAGTGAGAAGCATGAGCAGGTCCATGATTCAGCTTCTGACACTTCAGTGTCAGGTGATGAGCCCAAATGTCTGAGCCCAGAGTCCACACCTACAAAACGGAGTATACAGGCATCACCATCACCAGAACATCCACCACCTTCCCCTTGTGTTCCATCCACCTCTGGCATTCAAACGACTTCAGCCCGTGCGAGGGCGTCAGTGGACTTGTCGCCATGTCCAAAACCTGGTCAAGAACCTGCACCGTGTTCCGAGTCGTTTGATTCGCCCTCGGTCTGCGTGAAACTCTCAAACTCTTCGGGGACAAATGGAAAATCTTCAGATACAGACCGGATACTGAGAGCGCTCAAACTAAAGGAACTCATGAAGATAGAACGGAGGAAAGAGATCAAGGTGAAGTCGGGCATGCAGCCTCACGGCGTCTGTTTCAGACTAGAGCTTGTTTGCGTCGATTCCTATGAAAGGAGAGTAACTCTAAGCAGTACCGCCCACGGTCAAGGGCCCAGTGGCATCAGAGCCTCTGCCATGTTGTGTGTTAGAGCCAAACGATGGTAGCTAGCCCGTGCTGTGACGTGACCCCTGAATCTTCTGGTCTGTAGACCAGTAGTGTGCCACCAGTGCCATTTAGACCCCTAAATCAGCGCAAATTGCAATTTATACAATTTTGAAATGGTTCTGGGGTAGCCTAGCGGTTAAGGTATTAGACTCCGGACCAGAAGGCCCAGGGTTCAAATCCCAAAGTTGGGTCCTTGAGCAAGACCGTTTACCCAAAAAACCTCAATCGATCAATCAAAATGTATTTATACAGCGCTTTTTACAATGGAGCATTGTCTCAAAGCAGCTTTACAACAGTATATTATC
>JAUZST010007808.1:0-12500 GCA_034779995.1 Parotocinclus haroldoi | reverse complement strand
TGCAGCGATCACAAAAATGTTAGGATTGTCAAAATAATATTGTGTTAACACAATAATACTATAAACATATACGTAATACGTATTTCCATTGCTTGGACCTGTGAAGGTCCCATAGGTATTGAATGTCAGCATTATTATAATTATTATTATAATATCATACCTGCTATTGACAATAACACCTTAACACTAAGCCACAAATATACACACACACACACACACACACACACACACACACACACACACACACAAATATCATATAATAATAATAATAATCATTAATAGATTTGTATTTTTACTTTTGCACTAGTGATCTTAAACTTTTATTTGTTTTGTTTATTTATTTGGTTTATTTGAAACTTCTGAACAAACAAGGTTCATTAAAATTAAGAGCTCAACTATCGAACAGTGATTTTCACTGTCAGGGGAGCTCAAAGCAAGCTGTACTAAGAACTCACTGGTTAGGTCTTGTATCTGGTCATATAATGAGAAAGTGAGCAGAGGTTCTGGCAGCTCCCGGAGGAAAGTCTTCAAGATCACAGCAGGAACATGAACATCAGAGTACTGCTCAAAGTTAACCGGCTTCCCTGGGGCAACAGAAAAAAAAAATGTTTCATAATGACTTTGTATTGTACCATAAAGTCGACTCCTTTAAAAACCTTGTACATCAACCTTGAATTTTGTTCTATATTTGTCATGCATAAAAGGAGCAGCTCCTCCATGTATTGTTGCCTTACATATGCTGCCTGCAAAAAGTAGGGGATTTTGATATTCATATTCGTCAGCAGTGTATAATCATTACATTGGGACAACACTTTTCAGACCCAACAGTGTACTACATATCGAAAGGAATGCCATTAATGATTTAGCCTTAGAAAAAGCAGTACGAATATCACCGTAACATATGGACTACATGTGTGATAACCAAAAAATCTATTTAAAAAACCCAATTACAACTTAGTTTTTTCACATTTGCTTTTATTTAATTGCAGTATAAACTTAAGACATTCATGTTTTGTCATGTCTGGTCATTCCTGCATTTCAAACACATTCCAAAGAAAATGGAGCTCGTAGAGTACTAACATTTTTTTAAAAAGGCACAGTAGATTGTGGAACATGACCGTGAGAATTGTCGCTGAAGCTGGATCAAGCCCTTGCTCACTGTTGCTATTCCGATTGCTCTAAATGTGTTGATTGAGTTATGGTTCTTTGCAAGCCAGCCAAGTTCTCTATCAAAGTTGGCAACCCTCTTCTTTAAAGACTGTGATTTTGGACAGCAAGGGACAAAGCTGATTAATTGTCTTAGCAGTGGAAACCTATAAAAGATGCAATTGTGAGAGACACTGAGGTGTTCAGTACAAACTGCTCCCACTGTTATGCTTGGTCTATGGAAAGTCCATGCCTGCATGTTTCATATTATGAACCTGTAAGAATCAGAGTATCTGCTAAATGATGTAAATGTAGGTATTACGTATGTCAAGTCTGTTTTATAGTTAACATTGCATCAGCTTTAATGGCCATTCACCACAGGAGCAAGTTTACATTTATACTAGTCAGACAAATTCATACTGGCCAATGTGTAGACAGACCAATTAACATTCTGCATGTCTTACATTATGCAAGCTCCACACAGGCTGGAGTCCAAGGCTGGGATCAAACCAGGCACTACATCTTTTGATTAAAAGAAGCTTAATAGGATTATTCTCTGTCTGCACTCATTTCTGCAAAACTAAACGCAAACATTTTACAAGAGTGAGATGATTTTTGAAGAGCATTCAGAACTTGAGCGACATGTTAAGGGTCATTGCATTACAGAACTGTCATTTCTTAAGTTTGACGCCAACGAAGAATGTGTTCTTTTCATTTAGAAAACCAACAAAACTTAATTTGACCGGGGGTGCCTTTTTAGTATAAGACTACCTACAGAACTTCAGAGCTGCGGAGTGAGTTAACAGTATTCCGTGTTAGATGTGAGAGGTAATTAGAGAAGTTAATGAAGTGGAAAGATGAAATGGACACCATCTTAATGGGGAGCCGGGCATGCTGCCCATGATGCTAGTGAGAGTCATCTGAAGGAGATTACGCCCTATTGATCTCCTTTTCCTGGCTGTAGGAGATAGTAACGCTGGAACTGAGGCTACTGTACACTAGGGAAAGAGAAAAGAAGAAGGAGGGGAGAGTTAGGACGCTCACCCTGGTTATAGAGTTTCTGAATGTCCTTTATAAGTTGCACACGAACTGATCTTCGGAAGATCCCCTCGGTTTTCAATCCTGTGGAATAAAGAGAGCAGGACAAGAAGAGCTGCCCAAACTTCAACACATACTGTATACAAGGGCTGCACAATATATCGTTTTGGCATCGTCATCGCAATGTGCACATTCGCAATAGTCGCAATAATAAAGATGCATTTTTTTCAAGCCATGCAATGTTACTTAAGCTAAAATCAATAAAAAATGTTCTGTTACAACTTTGTGATACTACTTTCCATGAAATATCTATCAGATATAATTTATTATAGTGTTCTATAGATGCTTATTTACTTGTATGTTTTTTTAAACAACGAGTTGAATGACCCATTTTGTCATTTGGATTAATTCTCTAATGTGAAATTGAAGCTTCCTAAGGTTAATGCTCTGTTTTAAACATGAGTAGAAAGATGTAGCTTCCTGTAATCTTCTGTATAACTTCTTGTCACCAACATCTTCATTCTCAGAGTAATAGATTTTTCTTATTAACTTCTGTTATGAGTCACAGACGTCACAAAAAAACCAAAAAAAAAATGCATGGTCATTTTTTCCCAATATCGTGCAGCCCTGCGTATATATTTAAACGAATACTCCAACATATTCTTAAACTAGTCCCTATTAGATCTACAGCATGCATGATCACAATGTATGATACACCTCAGTGCCTGATCAGACAACATGCTTAAAATTCAGATATAATGGAACAAGAAGCATTGTTAAATATGTCAAAAGTTTAACAATGACCACAATACAGTCAAATTCTTATATCATAACTTACATAATCCCTGGAATCGCATCGGATGATAAATCTTCAGATAATGGACGTTCTAAAGTTATTAATTTTAATGGGGGAAATCCCTACCCCCATCTTTTTCAATAAGAAATCATTAGACGGTAGCTTGGCTTTGGATATCTTGTATATAATGCTTTTGTTCTAAAGAATTCAAAAGTCATTTGAACCCATCTCTCTCAACCACCTAAATAAGGGCCGGGTCATTCCCAACGTTACAGTATTTGTTATCTTCCCATCTGTTGCTTTTCTAGTTGTGAGGAACATTTTTGCACATCGGTTCCTCGAAGGTTTGCTGAGAGTGTTTTTGTGTTGGTGCCTTGGCTGGTCTTCCGCAATAAAACAACTTATATATTTCCATAGATCATACATGTTGTTGCTCACCCTTAAAAAAAAGGAGAAAAAAAAGATCACGTTCATGTGTATGCCCGGCGGTGACTTTGCCCAGTGTTAAATCAAGGGGAAAAACTGCTTGACACAACCACTGCTCAAACTTCCATTAAGTTCAATTTCTTGTTAATAGTTCTTGTTTTTGTTCTCCGTACATTACAGCATGCTAATTATCATAGGGTTGGTAGTTTGAATGGAAAACATTGGAGTATTCATTTAAGGATGCATAAAGTAAATGATGAAAACGTTTAGCAAGATAATAAATGGAACCATGTAGTTAATCCCCATAAGTTCTGCTTATCTTACCATATTTTTTAAGGTATGACACGGTTTGACACATCACAGGGGGAATCAAAGCGCCATTGTTTCTTTCTCTAATGCTGAAACATACATTTGTTAACATTTTAACCATTGACTATTAAAACCAAAACTAGCTAAAAAAAATCATGCATAAAATCGAATTGAAAATAAAACAATAAATAATGTTTAACACAATTAATAGCTATTACATACCAATAATATGAAGCATGGGCCATGGATGAATCTACTTACTACTCTAAGTTCACACTGAACTGCTGGGTGGGCAGAGGGGGTCGAGGAGGCGGGACCTTTGCTGGAGGGGGTGGTCCTCCTTTCTGAGCTGCACGGAGTTCCTCATCATGCCTGATGAAAACATACTTTGGTTACAGTGATAACCAAAACAAAGTCTCAAAGATTAGGTGGAGGATAATGTTAATTGTTTGTTTGTAAGTTTGATCTAAAATCGTATCAGCATCAATGGCTCAGGACATATGGTTCTACCAACTCACTAGTCAGAAGCTATATTATTTAAGAGGGCACTGTATACAGCACACACTGATTTAGAAACCAGATGAGATCTCATTAATCAGATTACTGGGGTAAATAGATTTTTACTGGGGTATACCAGTCACCCGATTTCAGTCCATGTGTGTAAGCTTAACCAGGCACATTTGCCAGGTTCTGCCTACTTTAAAGACTTGGCTTTGTCCTCTTTTTGTCTCCAGGGATCTGGCAACCTTGGAATTAAACATGCTCTGGAAATAAAGGCAGTGAAACAGCTATTAAACACTTTGTGCAGACTCTAAAACTCAATATATAATATTTAAAACTAAGAATTCAGAAGAAGAAGATTAGTTAATTTAAGGTTTATTTCATGTATTTGGCTGTATCAAGAGGAGTCCAATTAATGCTCGAGTCATGTTAAAACAGAGGTTTCCCATTATCTGTTACACAAGTGCATGTAAACTCAGTGATAAGGTTACTGACAAAGTCTGTCTGCAGTTTTTTAATTATAAAGTATGTAAACACACACACCGATTCATGCTGATCACACAACCAACCTCTATCCCTCCCAATCAGCATGCTGCAACAGAAATCCTGTTGTTTTTCTGTACAAGCAAATCCATATTAATGCCCACGGATTGGAAATGGTTTGATGATAATATGTCCTTCCACTTCTGGCCACACTAGTGTGAGCATTTATTATAAAACAACATGCCATTAATATATCAACAAAAAGAATATTTATTCTTCTTGTTCCTTTAGTGCGACAGTAACCCTTCGCCCATGCTTTCTGTTCTTATGAATATTTACACACAGGCTACTCTGATTAATTGCCAGCTACAAAGTCTCAGTAAATGTTAGATCAAGCTACAAGTGTTTAATCAGCCTGTGTCCACACCATGCATCCAGTATAAAAACCAACAGTTGATTTATGTAAGTGGTGCTAATATGATTAGATGAAAACAGCATTATACCGTAGCACAGCTTGAGGAATGATGAGCTGGTCATAGTTGACGTGCTCTCTTAGCTCTGCCAGGTAGTTCACATAGGTTAGCTTCTTGCCAAATTTGTGGCTAGGTAGAATAAAGGCATAGAAATGAAAAACATGAAAAGCAAAACAGTGTGTGTCATTTGGTTTAAAACACTTGTGTTTACCTTAGGAGAGGTTTGAATAAGTTCCACATGACCCGGATAAAATTTGTGGGATGGACGACATACAGGGTTTTAAGATTCTTCTTATACCTGCCATTGACGCACATGAAATCAAACAAAAATGAAAGAAGATTAATATTTAACTACAGATAAAATAGATGCACAACGCACCTAGGCGGTAAAGCATCGAAATATCCAAATAATTACATGGTTAATATATTTTTACTAGTAAAGTGATAAAACAACCATTCAAAGAACTTCTTTGAATAAGTACTTTCAATAACTGTACTAAAGGATTTCAGAAGAAGTAATCAGTTTGGTGGAATGGTGGAATAAGTAATGCTTTCAGTGTAAATCAACTGTATTAACCAGTTTCATAGGGAAGGCTGGTTTATATTTTTCTAGTAACCATTATAAAAATGTCTCTGTACAAACAAATACCTTCCACATCATGCAATGGGCTAAATCTACTTTACAGCAATTTCAGTTTTGTTGATTACTAAAGAAATTTAAACTGGCTATACCCCAAGGATTTCACAACTAGCAGTGCTTAAGCAAAAATAAATAAATAAATAAATAAATAAATAAACAAATAAACAAATAAAAAGTAAATAAAAAATGGAATTGCTGGAAGTTTGCGCAAGGATTAAAAATAGATTCAGGGTTTAAATTTAACTCATGGTATCACTGATCAAGTGTAAGGCACAACCAACACCTTGCATATACTTTGGCTGTTCCTCCAAATGTTGTTTATCCACCAACAAATGATAGTTTTTCATAAACAAATAACGATTTAGATTACCTCTTCTAAACTCCATTTGTTTCCTCAGTTTCAAAGACACATCTCTGTTTTGTTTGAACATATAATTCAATCTGTGAATTCAGGTATTCTACTACTAATAATAAATTAGAATTGTGTTTAAATATTATTATATTATTATTATTAAATAAGATCTGACCTAACGACTCATTCTGTCTAAAGCTGGCCGGCACCAAAATTATCACTGAAAGATTAGGGGATATTTCAAAATTAATATGAAGAGGATCCCACAAGAACTGCTGGACAGTCTGATCCTGTCCATGCCCCATCACTGTCAGTGTGTTTTGGCAGTCTTGGGTGACCATACACACTACTGAACAGTCAATGTGTGGCACTCTCGTCTAACACTAGTTTAACATGCTTCTGTTCACTTCTCAATCGTGATAACGGAGTTTGTATCTCATTTGCATAACTGAACAACTTTCTTTGAATTTTCTGACAATCTTGTTTAATGGAATAAAATAAAATGTTTTTTTTACTAGCTTCACATTCACTTTGAAATATCCCCTAATTTTTGTGAGCAGCAAGTAAAACTTGTGTACATACTTTCTGTCAAATTCTCGATAAGCCTCGCGTAGCCAGCGCAGAGAGGGTTTGTTGCTACTGCGTAAACCGTAGTGAAAATAAACCACAGTGTAATCACTCTCCACATACTGGTCCAATGTGTACTTCATGTACCTTTAAAATAAAAACGGATGACCCTTTAAACAAAGGAATAAAATTGTCAAAAAGTTCAACTGAAATGACTTAATACAAATCAACAAAGACAGGTAAGAAAAACTCCACCTATCGTCCGTTATACCTACACACTGTGAAAATGCACACATATCAACAAATACATAAAACCCCGTACAGTCGAAGGAAAACTACACATTTTCTTGTTACAACATCACATGTTAAACTCTGGGATATAAATAACGGTGAGAGTGAACAGCCTATGTAAAGGATTGTTGGATTGAGGATTTGTGGGAGGTTGGCTATCGTGATGGTGTGTCTTGCAATTGATGTATATTCATACAAAGACAACACAAAGTAATGAGTAGAAGGCAATAGAATGATGAGCAACTGAATGGAAGACTAAATAGCTGAATGAATGAATGAATGAATGAATGAATGAATGAATAAGTGAAATGATGGCTGGTGAAGTGAACAGTTCTAGAGGCTTTGTCTAGAGTTGGATACAAAATACAAACAATGCAACAAAGGGAATGCAAAGTGAGAAAAACACAGCAATTACCATCAACAGAACACAAATGGATACAGTAATAAAAAAAAATAAAACACTGACATATTTACACATCCAAGACATCCTTTCAGAAAGCACAATTTTCAAGGCAAACAATGAAAAAGCCTAATAGGAAAATGGCCGACCGGCCTTTTAAAATCTAAACCCTATCCTGTTGCAAGGACTCCTTGTCTTTGGAGGTCTCTCCCTGCTCTCTGGTAATATCTAACAGCCGGATTTCATAGTCGATGTCATGGACGTTGGAGAAATTGAATTTCTTTAGCAGCTTTAACAGACTAACAGATTAACAGTAAACTCTGAAGGCAAACAAACGTTGAATCAAACGTTCAGTTAATTGTGATGTTGATTTGAGGTCGTATCACCCAGCATTACCTCATAAGTTTGCAACACCTGTCTAAACAGCAAAGAATACCAAATTAAACCGTAACAACATGTGACTCTCTGTGGAATAACATGAAATCATTCTGAAAATACATTATTATTAAACATTATTAAACGCCGTCATTATAGCAAAAAGGGAAACATACCAAATCCTAAAACCAGAATTCTATCCAAATATTTTCCCAAAACAGTTAACTTTTCCCTTAAATAAGTATGTTGTTTATGCAATTTGTAATGAAAACCCCATTCTCTAACAAAAGGTTTCATACTAGTTGGGCTCAGACCCTACGATGTTCACTTTACACTGTAAAAATGGATTGTCCCTGCAAACTGTCCAGGTTAATAGATTTTCATAATAAATGACAAATTACTATTTGAAACTATTATTAGGAGTTAAACAGCTATGAATAAGAACTCCTGTCATTCAAGATATCATGATTAATGCACTCACTGCAGCAGTCTATGGTGATTTAGCTGATGGGATGGAGGCATACGGCAGCTGCTGAAGATGATCAGCTTTCTACCGTAGTTATCATCACCTAAAACGCACAACAAACATAATCAGGTCTATCCAAATTCAGGCCACGCATACAAAATAAACCCCAGTAAGGCACAGAAATCATTATTTCCTCGTTTGTTCTGAACATGAAAACAATGTTTATTAAAATCCACTGCTCACAAAAAATAAACACCCCCCGTTTTTGTGAACAGTGCATTTTATTAAAGCAGTCTATTATGTGTAATGTCATTTTAAATTTGGATATAGGAGTTGCAAAGCAAATAGGTAAAAGAAATAGAACAAATAAAAACACCACACAGCTCAACCAATTATTTCCTCAATTAGACGAGTTACTATAAAAATTCATCACAGAAGCAGTTCGATCTTCAAACCATGAAATGACACAACATCATAAAAAGAAGCAAGGATTGCTAAAATGCTGACAGGCTAGAATGCTAAGTGTTTAGATGAAACATGGTGCGTACCAGTAACCTGGAGGATGCCATGTCTTGCAACATCATAATAAGGATGTGAAGTGTCCTGACAAGCATTGCCAATAGGTGGCGCAACTGGATGCTCATCCAACCTCCCCTGGTCCTCCTCTTCTTCCTTCTGCAGCTCTATAAACAGAACGAAGCCCTCAAGGATGAATGCGTAACATCAAGTCTGTTCTGTTGAATCTATTCTGCTGAAGTTCCTGCTTTGCTGGCAGAATTTTCATCGTACTGATCACAGTAATATCAAATGTGCTAGAGGGCCAGTAAAGATTTTTGCTCAAACCAGCATATTTCCTTTTACAGGTTAGCGCCGGATAACAAACATTCGATCAATGTATATTCACTTTAATGACCGAGGTCTTAACAGGAAATTATAATAGGAAGTTTTTTTTCTTTTTTTCTCTGAATGAACCAGCTGTAAGTTACAAAAGCTTGAGTGATTACACATATCAACAGGTTCACTGTTCGCTGACCTCCTAGTGCCCGACCAAACACCAAGGAAATAAACATGTTTGAACTGCATTCAGATTTATTACAATGAAAACTATTTTGTAAATTATTTTCAGACTTCCTTACTCCCTCACATGCCCTTGATTCAGCCCCGCATTTCCCAGTTCTTAAGATTCAGAAAACATTATTTATCCCCTAGGGGCAATTGAAGAAAGTTTTGAAATTCCTTATTCACATTTTCGGATTTTTAAATCCTGTTAAAATGCAATTATAAAAACTGAAACTAAAAGAACCCGGTTTCGAATGTGATGGCAGCCTTACACTCATGTTTTCAGTGTTATCTCTGACATGTTTACGCATCTTTTGCATGCAACTTTCTCGTGGAAAAACATTTTGCATTTACATTATGGTCACATAAGACTACGTGACTATCGTAATGTCTGGTCAACAACCATTTTCAACCATTTCAGTCAGTGACCCGTTTTACAGAATGAAATGTAGTCGTTAAACGTTGTATTTCTGTCCAATTTAAGCTTCATACAAGTCTTTATAGAAGTCTAAATCTAAATTATTGTGCAAATAAACTTAATTCTGTTTGATCTGAGGCATTTATTCAATCCAACGGACAGTACTAAAAGTACTACATGGACTAAGCTTTTGTAATGATTTACTCTTCCTTGTAAGGATTCCTGGTAGCGTTACAAGCTGTAGCTGTTGTTTGAGGCACACTGTGTGTTAATCATCCACTTGTCCTTCACTGGTGTCAGTTTCTGTCTAGAGGACAGAGTTGGATGCAAATTTTCGTTGGTTCGGGATTGTTCAACACAGTGACAGCGGTGTGTTTAAAAACAAGAAACACTGTTGAACCTGATACCGTCATTCTAGCAACACGAAGAAAAGTCACTAACAGTTCCATTTATTCCAACATAACTTAGTTACTTGGGCTGTAAAACCTCAAATATATGAACACATTGAAAATGCATCAAATTTATTGACATAAAGCACTACTCAACCAAAATAAGCTTCCACAGAATGCAGTTCAGGCAATTCAATAATCACAACTGATAATTCAACAGCAATTACCAAAACGATGCCTCTGTAATGCCACCCATTCATTTTATTAGGTTTTTTCAAGAAACAGCACGTGTTGGCTGATATCCCCAGGCATGATGCTAATGTGTAGAGATGTTTGTTATGCTATTTTTCTTCTGTCGCTCAGTAATGAGCAAAATGTATCATGTAATGTCTTGCATCATTTACGATCCTCCCAAACTGTTCCTAACTGACTAAAGGTGTTCAATATACCAAAACCTGCAGAATAGTGAACATGGACCATTTTGGACACAAAGTGTGGGTGCTTTATTCGGGCAAACAGCAAAAAAAGCCATTAAAGACAGAAGTCTTCTTATGAAACAGTTCACAGACACGCAGATCTTGAATGGGGTCAGACGGTGAGACTTTTCTCCAGGATCACGCACGCTGAAACCTCAGAGCCAGAGAGGCTCAGCACTGGAACCAGTGCTCTTCTAACCGAGCCAGTCAGTCCCTCCGCCTTCAATAACAATTTAGAATAGGCTGTTGGTCAGTGAAAAGTAAACATTTTCCCAAAATAAACCTCAGATGTACAAGCTTATCAGTATTTACCCACTGATGGACATTAAGGCAGGAAGCAGCTGTAAATACAATATCTGGCTGAAAAAGGAAATGCCAGTGGGCTCCTGTTTATGTGGTAAGGGGGATATCTGAAAGATAAGCCAGAAAAGGAACTGTACACTGATTATACTAGAAGAGAAGAAAACATTGTGAGCAATGTAAAAAAGACCAATTTTAGTCCACAGTAACACAGTAAAATTCTCATCTTAAGTGAGAATTTTAAGGAAACCTTAAGGGGACACAACACTTATTTTATGGAAGCCTTAACTTGCTTTTTTTAAAGGAAAATAATAAACCCAAGTGCTTTGTGCAATCGTAAAGGTAAAGCCTGTATTTCACTGTAAAGGTTAGATGGTGTTTGTGTTCAGAGACAGATCAGTAAGTACATACAGTCATTCAAAACATGACCTCCCCGTGTGTTTAATGAGCTGTGCACTGCTGTCTCCTCCTAACACGTAATTACAGCGGCCATCTTTATCTGAAGAACGACCTGTAACTCTCAGTGCTCAGCAGATAATTATAGCTCAGCGCACATGCTTAATCCAACGTGGTTTAAGGGAAATGTTTCCCTTTTCAGCCTTAACATGGTTTACTTTCTTCTTGGTATTAAAGCTGACTCAGCCAGGAGCACAAGTCACAGCTAGCTTGCTGATTCCAGACATCAAAGTGAGGTCATAAGTGATTCACAGAAGAAACTACTGATACAAGAAATCACAGGCTTTTTGTGAGAAAGGAAAACGACTTTCGGTTTCAGTATAAAACTTACAATGCCTCCAAACCCAAATACAATCACATCATTGTCTAACATAGAAAGTACACACTATTTCATTTAGTAAAATCCTTTAATTTTTGTAAGCAGTATAAACAAACATCCATATCATCCCACAATAGCCATGTGCTAAAATGCGGTCTAATAATCGACCAATAACCGGATTAGTAGATCAGCTGAGATAGAAAGAGTTCCTATACAATGACTGATCTCTTTATTAGGTACAGCTCAATGTTTCTACACTCCTTTGCCATTTTATCAGTTCCACTTACCATATAGTTACACTTAGTTTTACAATTACTGCCTTTTCACAGATCAGGTACTATTCAGGTGGTGGATCATTCTCAGCACTACAGTGACACTAATGGTGGTGTGTTAGTTTGCGTTGTGCTGGTATGGCCGAATCAGAAAGAGCGGCGCTGCTGGAGATTTCAAACACCGACACTACACTCACTATGCTCTCTATTAGACATCTACCTTCACATCTGCTCCACCTCGTATATGCAAAGTCATACTGGATCATAAGCAAGTTTTTTTTCCCAATGGGAAAGTGGTTCAAAAGTTATCAACACAAAAATTTAGGTCATCACAGGTTAATGAAGATGTCTGAGAAAAGCAGGTGCCGTATCATAGTAACAGACTAACAACAGAAAAGCAATTTTACACAGCACTGTTACTATGTTATATATATACACGCACGCACGCACGCACGCACACACGCACGCACACACCTTGCATAGAAAGAACCACAAATGCATATAGGCTGAATGATTCATTTATTATATTGTGTGAAATAAGGTAAGAC
>JAUZST010007807.1:0-13948 GCA_034779995.1 Parotocinclus haroldoi | reverse complement strand
CCGCTTTGTATCCGCTCTAAGTGGCGACTTGTGGCTTCTTTTTCTTATTCGCTCTCACCTTCTTTGGTCCGAATAAACAGGATTTTGGTCCGAATAAGGGAATAAAATTACCCGTATAGAACAGGATTTGTTTCTGTACTTTAGGATTCGGTCCCAATAATCGGCTGCTCCCGATAACCGGATTCGACTGTGTATGTAAATGACATCTCTTTTACGTCTGTGTTTATCCTCGCCTCCGGTTCCCGGCTCGCTTTTGGCCAGTGGAACTCGGCACGACAACTGAATAGCATCCTGTTCATTAAGCCTGATGGGCCTGCTCGTTCACTTCATCAAATCACGGACAGACGGATGATTAAGTTGCCCCCCGGTTCTCCGGCAGCCTCGTCAATAAATCAGTAGAAGGGAGCGATCGGACAAAACGGAAAAAAAAACTATTCAAAAAAGATTCGGCGCTAAAAGCCGAGGCCAGACAAACAGCGCTTTAGCTCCGCGCTAATTTTGGTCTGCGGAGACCAGCGGCGGCCAGGGTTCGAGCTGAGGCTTTTACACAGCTGGCTACGAAGGAATTAATAAAGGTCATTACGCAAGAATTAATAAAACGAACACACTAAGCCGTGAAGGTTGCGCAAAGACACAAAGGTACAAAAAGAGCTTAAGGCGCTTCTACGTAAAAGTTTACGTTTAAGGTTTGGACGCCTGATGATTATTCGCTCACCCGCTACACCTATTTCATAGCTAACCTGCACTTAATAATAATAATAATAATAATAATAATAATAGGATAAGAGAGTAATCTGATCATGGATAAACTCTGGGTTTACACGATTTCCACTTTGCAACCGGCCAATAAGCTCGCAGAAGGACGGGACGTTAAACCGCCAACGTTACTGACTAAACAATGAAATTATTAAGTTCCTCAGAGCCGCCGCAAAAGCGTCCGGTTCCTTCATCCAGTGCTGCGATTCATTATGAGGTTGCCAGATCCCTTCGGGCAACCCCTTCACAGGTCGGGTCAGCGGTAAAAAAACCAAAAGTGTCTTAGAATAAGCGCACCTGGCAACCTTTTATAAATTTACGCTACGGCCTTCTCTGACCGCGTTTTGCTTTCCTTGTGTGATTATTTTCGTCATAATTTGACACGACTTCCTTCAATCGTGATTTTCATTCGTTTTCTGTTTCTTAGCGCTATAAACGTTTGATAAATACATTTAAAAAAAAAAAGGTTTTCCCCCTCATAACGTTTCAGGTTTTTTTTTTCCTCGCCACTGCCACCCTTGGCTTGCTCACCACCTTTTGTGATTACATGATGGAACCCCCCCCCCGAAAATGTGTCTCTCCAAGCGCTATAAAGAAGAGGCCAGGCAGGGGCAGGGACGTACCGTACGGTGTTGTCCATGCGGGACACGGTGAGGTAAGCGGCGAGGTTCGCTGTGTACGAGGAGCAGACGATTAAGGTGAAGAGCCACCAGCTGCCCATCACGATCCTCAGCGCCACGGAACCCACGGCTGAGTCTCCACCTGCAAAGAGTACAGCGTCGTAATCCTCCGATAGAACAAACCAGGAGGAGCTGCGGGGATGTCAGGTACCGAAAGCGTCGCATTTGAACCCGGGCCTAATCCCTAAAATCACTGACACGCACTCGCGCCTCGTTTCATTTCGCTCCAATTAGCCATTCCGACCTCCAATTAGTTCCAATCAGCGTTAATCCACAAATTAAATTCAGCGGCGCTTTGCCGGGAAGCCTGAACTTCTTGAACTTCTTCAGGAAGGGTTTACGCAAATATAGGCTCACACTCGTCCCCTCCCAGCGCCTTCATTTTTACAAACGTTCGATGGTCTGATGACACAGTTGCAGTCTGATCAGCGGCAGGATCTCACCGCCGGCATCGGGCTCTCACCAGGGCGACGGACCAATCGGATAGAGGCTCTTCATTTTCATAGTTGCACCTACATCTGAAGGCAAAACCCACGGGAATGAACTCGAAAGAATGACGGCAACAGCCCAGGAGGCATCTCTACATGCTTCACCCTCACAAGCGTTGTGCTCTTGGTCTCATCCGGCCTTTGCCAGGAACCGAAACGTGCCCAAACGAGCACTTTGGGGCCAAAACGAAGCTCCAGCGAAGGTGACAGGACTGAGAGTTTCACGGGATAAACAACGATTCGGTCTGATCTGGCATTAGCGAGGAACCAGAGGAACCAGGGTGTTGGTAGGGAAGGAAGTCAGCCGGACTCCTCCCATTTGGGCTTTCTGGAGAGCAGGGGTTATGAGACGGGAACATAGATCTTTTCACGAACACTGCCATTTGCCCAATCTCTTTTTTTTTGTCTGAGCCAAAACAAAAGATAAAACTTTCAACCAATTCATAATTACTCCGTCTCTCGACTCCGGCCTTTGCCAGGAATCAAGAACTGCCCAAGCGAGCAGGGAGGGGCTTCCCCCAAACGGCACAGCTTAGGCTTGGCAGGAGGTTTGATTTAGATCAAGGGTTCTGCCACTGGAAGTGAGGTTTTTTTGGGTTTTTTTTTTTTTACCGTCCACACGCTCACCTTGGTGCACGAAGGCGCCGTACACGATCCACACGGCGCTGTGTAAGGAGTTGGACATGGACAGACCCTGGTGGGCCCCCGTCGGGTTCTGGGAGCGCAGCGACTGCATGCGGTTCAGCAGGAAGATCAGAACCCCAACCACCAGGATGGCGGCTGCGATGCACGCCCAGACGGCCAGGTCAAACGGTGCGAACAGAGAGAAAATGTTGATCTTTTCCTCGGGTTTGCGCATCAGGATCCCCACCGAGTAATCCATGTAGCGCTTACTGAAGTCCACCACGTTCTCCCGCTCGGGGGTTATGGTGATGGCGGACACGGCCAGGTCGGCCCTCTGCATGAGACAAAAAAATCAGGAATCAGATCAGGGAGGCACTCCGTTTGCTTGTCCTTCACTGCGTAAGCCGTAGCATGCTCGATATGCGGCCAAAAGTATACAGACACCACCTGACCGCTCTACGAGCATTTCAGTGTAACTGGCGCTGTGACCGTAACCCTAGAAAACGTTCCTAAAATCGGCAGTGGGACCTCCATCCCACGAACACATAATTCATAAAGTATTTGATGTGTTCGAGTACATATATCACGCGAGGCGTGAGGACCCGACGGACAGCCGGCCGTGCCGGGAGCTCACCTTGCTGATTAGTTCCCCGATCATACCATTCCAGGAACCGTTGGGCAGCTGGGAGCCGTACTTTCCGTCTGCCACCTGGTAAATATCGTATTTAAATCCCAGGATCTTCGCCAAGGCGTCGAGCACGTCCATGGAGAAGCCCTTGTACCTCTTGGGCTGGCCCAGAATGTTTTCGGCCACCATGACGAACGGATCCTCCTTGAAAAGACGGTTTAAAAAGGCCGACATTAACCCAGACCCAAACTAAATCCAGCTGCAAGAGTTCGGGGATCGCATCCTGGACGCTGCAAGAGCGACCTCTGGACCATGGCCAGGACCTGCTCACCAGGATGGGCACCAGACCCTGGCGGTCCGAACGTATTAGGGCGCAGTGAACGATTGGAAACGACTCGTTCTGAAAAACATCTTACCAGCAGCGTGACGACCTTCACCGTGACCCCCTGCATGCCGTTCTCGATCCGGCTCTCCTTCAAGCTCCCATTGAGGCCGTGAACCGAATCCCACGTGGCCAACTGCAACGGAACATCGAGAGTACGGCATAATGTCCACACAACGGCGTTCACGTTTAAAACCGAGCGAGTGCGGCAGATTTGAACCACTCGAGCCCTGCTCCGGCGAGCCCTCGTTCTCCTTCACGCCTTCGCGTTTGCGTGCCATTGTGACCGAACCCCACTGAGAGACAAACAAACGGGCAGAACCGCACAGAGACCTTCAGCCCCGCCTCCGTAGCCTTGTATCCCCCACAGACCAGAGGCTTGGCCACAAAGGGAGCGTCCTTCATCGCCACGTTCTTGTACGCTTCATCCATTTCTCAACAAAAGCACAGGATTGGTAAACAGGCGATTGTGGTTTTACACGAACCTTGAATTCGCATGAAAGGAGGACCTGAATAGAAGGAGCAGAAAATAAAAGTTTTTATGCGTGGGGGACTCGGGTGGAAAATTTGTCCGCCGTCTGTCGGCGGCTGCCGAATCCGTAATAAAATCTCTTTCATGCTGACACTAATGCAAAGGTATAAAAATATATTCGTGTATAAAACGCAGACACCGGTGTAAAAGAAAAACGTGTTAATGGACCAACGGCACATAAAATCCGTATTGAAACCATTTCGGACCGAATCTATCCGGCCTAAAACAACACTCACAGGAATTCAGTGCGAATTCTGATTTAATTCGGATTTAACCAACCGTAGAAGGAAATCGATGCTCTTTCCCTCACGGCAAAGATTTTTATCTCGGAATCAAAGCGGCTTTTTTAAAATTCAATTACCAAAATCATGTCATCATAGCTCTTTATCGCCTGTGCAGTTCCCGACGAGTTAATCCCCGAAAGCTCAGACGGTGGCGTTAGGGTGTCCCGCGGCGGACAGGGTGCCTTGTCCGGAGTGTGTTTCTGCCGGGGCCCAGTGTTTGCTGGCATAGATTCAAAGCCCAGCTCCCTCTTGGCATTCCCGCCCATGATAAGTGACCAGAAATCCATAGCGGGTTAAATTGAGTTCTTAAAAGTGACACGCTGATTACAACGACCGTCCAGGCTGGACACTCTGAGCTAGATTGGAGGTGGAGTTTGTACGATCAATACGCAATCAGACAGACTGAAGAACAAGAAGCCAAAGACGGGCGGAGATCTCAGAAGGGTGACGCCACCGTGGAGATCCAATGGAGCTCGGAGTCTTGGTGGTATTTCCAGCCTGGTCGGGTGCTGCACGGACACAACGGGCCATGCAACAGGAGGATGTTCAGACTGGGGAACCGGGAGGTCCATGCCCGTGTCCAAATGGTGTTCGCTCAGGGCCAGAGCCTTTTGATCTCCACAGGAAACGTACGTCTTATCGCCGTGACCAAAACTGTAGTCCTTCACCCGACGTTGCGTCCCTGCAACCGCCAAAGGTAAAAGGAGAGCTGGGCTTCTCGTTCCTAATGAGGAGTGATGCCCAACTTCCGAGCAGATGCTCTTCAGATACAAGGGCTTTCCGTCTCTCCCGTGGACCGCATTCACGTCGGCTTCTGCTTTACGAGCCGTTTTCTTGATTAAGTCCCGTCACCAGGGGCCCCGCTCTTCAGCCGAGGCACGCAGGAGCTGGGAGGTAGAGGAAAACCCGAATTTCTACACCGAGAACAAGCACGAGGTGAAAGTAAAGAGAACAGAGCGCGTTCCCCTAAAAGCTCTGTGTGGCAGACGAATGGAACAGAGCCCTATTAGAGATCTCCCAAAATGGAGATAAAAAAAAACAACAAAAAACAAAAAACAACACGGATCGAAAACATGCCCCAAACAACAGAGCTGCTCTCCGACTTTTATTGCTTGCTTTATTAAAACGCGAGGGTGAGCCACGGAAACGGAGAGAACCGGCGTGGAAAAAAAAAAAAGGCTTTTACGTCCTACAAAAGCACCAAATATCCGTTACTTTCACACACAGTCCAATAATCGGGAAATAATCAGACTGGGCTCAGTAAAATCCAAACTCCGAGCTCCTGGTTCTCAGCAGACGTTTTTGTACGTTCTTCCAAGGCGACAAACCAAAATAATGTTATTACTGAGATGTTTCTGGGTCTAAGTGAGGGTCCAGAGGTGCAATTACAAGACTCTGTGATGGACTGGCAACCCATTCAAGGAGCACCTTCTACCGAGCCCAATGAATTCCAGACCTTAAAGCTGAATGCCTATGGAAATGACATTATGCGATTTTGGATCCATGTGGAAGATCAAAAGCTCAACCCAGACCTTCTCTCCATCCAGCCCCTTTCTGGCTGAACTGAAGCTAGACCGGAAGTGTTTAGATCTTTACTTTGTAGTCTGGTCTCACCCAGAGGAACGTCGAGTCCGGTTTCTCAGCTTGGGAGTTTTTGCCACTGTCGCTCTCTGGTTGCTCGTTTCGTTTTCGGGAACCTCTGTAAGCCCTGGGAGGTCTGGAAGTCCACAGACTTGCTTCTGACGTTTAGGTGTTGGCCCTCCACACCCAGTTAGTCACGCAGCATGTAAACAAAGAACGAACCCAAGAATCAATCATCCCGTTTAGCCGCCGCGTTTGTCGTCATCCATCTCTCCAAGTTTCTAGCTCAGAGCCGAGGTCGGCCAGCGGAAGCGCCAGGGTTAAATGCCAGGCCTCTGCTCCCTCCGTCACAAACGTTCATTGCGTTGGACTGATGATCCTGAAGGGCCTGGGGCTAAGGGAGCACGGCAAAACCATTCATCAGCGACTGTCAGATTTTCCCAATCCACGTCAAACGTTTCACTACGGTGACAAATGAAATCGAGCAGAAGATGGATGGCGGAGTCAGACGAAGATGTGGTGGAACTAAGGAGGATGAGTTGCCACTCATAGGACGCAAAAATAGACGGCTGCAGCTCCTAGAAATGTTTAGAAACGCAGCGTGACTAAGATAAATCTGACTGAACCTTTAACAGTCACAAACGAATGGGGGCACCCCTGGTCAAGGTACCCTCATATCTGTTAGGGCTCGAGGGCCTTGAGCCCGTTTTCGTTTTCTTATTCCCCCCCCCGCTCCCTTAGTGTTCCGTTTCCGTTTTTTTCCCCTGGCCGTTCCTCAGTCTTGTTTTCATTTACCGCGCCCATCTATCGGTTGCGTTCCATTTTGTTGATTACCTTTTCGTTTATTTAAGCCCGGGCGATCACGTGTCCGGATCCTCGGCCGTAAGGGGCAGTTCCCGGATCCTCGGCCATTAATGGCCGTCCTCGGAGCCCCGCTTTTGAAAACCGTCCCTTTTTTTAATCCCTTCTTTTTATCCTTTTATTTTCTTTTGGTTTCTTTTCGTTTCGTGGACCCCGCCGTCTTACGGACCGTCGACGCCCAGGCCGCCCAGCGGATCCCCCGGCCCGGATCCCCGGCTGTCTTCTGGTTCCTCGGCTTCCGTCCCGGACGTCGGGACTCTCGGACGGGACTCATTTGTCCCAGGAGGGACCGTGTGAGATCCCTGGGGCACCGCCACGTAACGATATCTACATTTGCTCCATGTCTGAGGTTCGATGCTCCCTTTTTAACTTGTACCTGGACCAGAATTTTGGAGCCAGGTTTCAGTACCCAGCCCGGGGTGCCCCCATGACCGACCGATACTATAATTTCGACCCGTTTCTCACTGATATGGAGTTTTTTTTTTTTTTTTTTTTTAATCCATCAGACAGCAGATTGCTTCCAAGAGTAAGCCCTTAAACGGCAACCCAATTTAACCCGTGTTATTCTATTATTATTAGGATTAGGACAAGCCCCGACCCCCCCCCACCACCGACACCCCGCCCACCCGCCCGCCCGCCCGTGCCTGCACAGGGTCCACTGCGGTGCTCAGAAGCGTTCACATGGGAAATCTGTAATGCCGACCTCCCAAGTTCCTGTCACCTTCAGTCCCTGACTCCCCCACCCCAGGGGGAACTTTTTTAGACTCCCCCCCCCCAAATATTGCGGGTGTGTGTGTGTGTGTGTGTGGGGGGGGGGGGTTAAGCTCAGGCTGCAGAATGAAAGGGAGCAGGGAAGAGAAAATAACAGCTCAATCTCCATTACGCTGGGAGATGCAAAGAGGGAGCGAGAGATAAGACGGGAGAAGATAATGCTCGGCGATATCCGATCTACGGACGGAAGCTTTGATTCAGATTGAGAACTCGGAGATGCTCTGGATGCGCCCGCGAGCCTTAAAAGCGCGAGATGCGTCAAATAAACAGCGGCGCTCCTCATCCGTCTGGGCAGCCGGGGAGATGGAGTCCGGATTAATGGCTGGTCGGGAGGTGCCGGTCGGGAGAGCGAGGCCAGGCTCTAATAAAGAACAACAACAGGACTGAGTGCACTTGACGTGCCATTAGCTGTCTTTGCCTTTCATTACAGCTAATAAATGAGGCGAGAGCACGGGGGTAGACCGGGGCCCTGTCGGGACTCTCTGTGTGTCTGTGTGCCTCTGGCTAAATGGCCACGGTCTCAGCAACCTAATGGCCATAATGAGATATGCTGGGTTCATAATTCAGGTCTGGATGCGGGGTGATTAAATCTTCATTAACGACCGACTGCTTCTGTCCTCTCGCCCGTAATTTACATTACTCTTGATTTTAAATGATAGATGGCCAGCAAAGCTTCGGCGGAAACAAAACACAGCGGCACATAGAACCTGCCGCAATGTTACGTCACGAAGGGAAAGGTGAAGGAGACGTTTTTTGCTTCAGCAGACCGCAACCGGGAGGATTATCCTGGTCGTGAGGCCAACCGGCATGGAGGCTGCTTAAAATCTCCTGAAATCAGTCATAGCTGCTTTTTTTTTTTTTTTTAAAGAAAATAGTTTTGACTAGAGGTGCTTGGTAGAGAAAAACGGATGGTAAGAGTAAGAAAGAGAGACTTTGGAGGCGGAACGGAATAAAAGAGGAAGAAAGGATGAGGGGAAAGAAGACAGTGTGTTAAAAACAAAACAAAGAAAAGGTTAAAGAGAAATAAATAAGGGGAAACCGGGAGGAAGGAAAAGAGAAATTTGACAATTTGAGCAAACGTGTGATGAACAGAATAGAAGAATGAGTCGTTTGGGAAATGAAAATGTGTGTGGAAAAATGTAATTAAAGAATAAATAACGGTACTACAGGTGAGATTTAAATGGGAAAAAAAAAAAAGTTTTGAAAAACATACAAATAACGGCGAAGGAAAACAAGAAAACAAAGGAAAAATCGAATAGTCGAAGGAAATAAGAAATATAGGAAAGTGACGGGGTAAAAAAGGCAGGAAAATAAAGAATAGATGATAAATAAAGAGTAAAGAACTCGAAGAAAATAAAGCAGCGAAGTAAAGAAAACAGTAGAGAAAAAAAATCGATTTGGGACCACGGGGGGAAAAAAAGAGGGAATTAAAACGATGTAGGAAATAATTTTTAAAAAAAGGAATAAAGATAAAGAAAAGGAAAGAATCGATTTGAAACCCGAGGAAAAAGCCAAATAAATAAAATTAAAAAAATATATATATATATGGGAAAGTGAGGAACAAGTAAAAGAAAATAAAAAATAAAGAATAAACCATGGAAAAACAACGAAAACAAAGAAAGACACAATAAAAGAACAAAATTTATGAGACACCTGATGAAAAGTAGAATAAATAATACAATTAAATTTTAAAAAATGATAGTGAAGTGAGAAAAGAGAAAGGAAGATAAAAATGAAAGGAAATTTTATTTTAAATATTTCAGATCTGGGGAAATTATAATAAATTAACGAATGAAGAAAAGGGGCGGGGGAAAAAGAAATGAAGAAATAATCAAAGAAAGGAGGAAATAATAATAAATAAATAAATCTGGGGAAATTGTAATAAATAAACAAATTAAAAAAGGGGGGGGGGGAATGAAAACGAAATAAAGGAAGAATAGAAGAAAGGCAAGAATTTGCGATTTATGAGCTGTTATAAGATGTTTATAATGCGTTCTAAATCCGTCGTCCGTACCCTTTTGATGTCTTTTCCAAACGTCTCGCTGAAGCTGGTGCCCAAAATCTCAAACTGGACATGTGAGTTGGATCCGTTGTCCATAAAGTCCATGGTCCCTGTAAGTCCTGTGATTCGACCCTGCAACCACAACCGCGTAGCTTAGCATGACTGTCGAACTCACTGCCCCTTAGCATCTCTGTCCTCTAATGGACCTCGGGCATCGGGACATCATCTCCCCGGGTTCAGAAAGCCTCCTGAGATACATTAGAGATCAACCATAAGCAGTTTGTACCTTCTGAATGGTCTCGAGCATCGACCAGCCTCCGTTCCATGGCTTGGTCGACTTCCGTATGCAGTTCAAACTGGCCATGCTGTGCCACTTCCTGTCCTCCAGCTTCCTGTAGAAGGCGTTGGCCAGCATCAGGACGCTGTCGTACAGGTACAAGTTGGAGACCTGAACATCAAAAGATACAGTAATGTAAAAAGAAAGGTTTAAAGTGAGAGAGAGTAAAGAATGAGAGACAAAATGGAAAAAAAGAGAAAGTTCAAACGGATCTGAGACTTTGGAAAAATCAAATAACGGAAAGGAAAACAAGAAGTAATGATGACGGAACGAGAAACAGCTAATATAGTAAATATAAACCAAACCAAAACAGCCGAGAGACGAGAAAAATAGTAAAAGGAAGAAATAAAAAGGAAAAAAAAAAAGAGAAACAAATCATACCACAAATAAAATGAACAAGGAAATAATAGGAAAAATAACAAATAATAAAAGGAATAAAGAAATAATGAAAGGAAGTAGGTAAAAATAACGAACAAATGATTAAATAAGAAAAAGTTTGCATTAAAAAAAAAAAAAAACTAGATGAGAGCTGGAAAAAAAGAAAAGTAAAAAAAAGGAAAGAACAATATAAATAGAAATAACAGAATAACTAAATAAATCATAAAAGGAATAAACAGACTTGACACCTGGTAAATAAAGTCAAATGAATAAATAATGAAAAGGAAAGTCAGGAAAAAATAAAGATAAAAAGAAACGACCAATAATACAATGAAATAGATTTGAGACCTGGGGAATAAATAAAGAATAAAGAGGGAAAAGAAACTAAATGAAGAAATTAAAAGAAAAGTAAAAAAAGATGGCAAAAAAAGAGAAATAAGGAAAGATATATATATATATATATATATATATAAAGCAAACAATAATAAAAATAATATTATACTGAGACCTGGAGGTAAGTACAGCAAAAAAAATTGAAAGACATAATAATAGAAATAATAAAATGAAATAAACAAATAATGGAAGAAAGGAAATACAAACAATGGCAAGAGACAAAATTAAATATAAGGAAAAGAAATAAGGAAAGAAAAAAGAAACGAAAAGGAGGAATAAACGGAAAAGGAAAAAAAACTTTAGCATAAAAGGAAAAAAAAAAAAAAAAAGAAAGATCCGAAATAAAAAGAAAAAGAAAGAACAAATGAGGGCACGGTATAAAATGGTAGAAAAGAAAACGAAATAGCTGAGAGTTGAAAAGGCAGCTGGGAGAGGGAACTGGAAAACACACAGTGTTCGTGCCCTGCCTTTCTGAACCTCCTGCTTTCGCCCAACTCACCAAGTAGAGGATTTACAGAAAGGAAAAATCTTGGGATGATCCGGCACCGGTCCGTACCTGCAAGGACCGAGTTCCAAAAGTCCGAAACGCATCCCTCTCGAACCTGACACACACCATTAGAGCTCGCGAACCCTAATGTGTGGCGGGAGCCAAAATAAATCAAGTGCTATAAATTGCCCGGTTGCTGCCTGGCATCCGGTCTGGCATGATGTCATTACTCCATTTCATCATCTGCCCTGGCACTAACACACGCCTCTTCAGAATAGGAAAGGCGGAGGTATACATTCAGACCGAGCGACAGCGTAAGGATCCTGCTACCCGGCTCGTGTGGTTTTTTTAAACAGAAGGCGCGTCTGAAGTTCCTCTATTCTGCAGCTCTCTGATCCCTGCCAGGCTTTCACTCAGCTAAACATCACAGCCGTCTAACTCGGCCTCTACGGAGTGACGTTTATAAACCGGCAGAGGCTTTTCTAACATCTCCGAAAGCGCGGCTCCCTCCGGACGGCGATGAGGTCTAGTTCGCGCCTCCTCGGAGCTTCTCCGGCCCCAGGCTTCGGGTGGCATGTTTGCCCACAGATCGCACGCGGGGTTGGTCCCATCAAGGCTGAATCTGAACCCCTTTCTGGGAAACCCTTGCTGTGTTCGGGCGAGCATTATCCTGCTGAATGCCCTGCCAAGAAAGGCAACCTGCACATATCGCTGCTCCGCTAGTGCCCCTGGTATCACTACTGGGGGTGACTGACAGTCCTTAGTAGCTGGGGAAGTGTGTCGAACCCCTCTGTCCAGGTTTCTCGTTTACGCCGACGGCGACCGGCTGTACTTCACGGGTTCTGTGACGACAAATTTCCTTCCGCGAAGCACCTGGAACCGGACCGTAGTGAAGGTGCAACCTATGCCTGGATGGTGGATGGCAAACAAAACGGGACCTTCTCTGCTCCGGAGGTCCGCCTGCTCGTGTGTCCACACACTTTTGGTAGGGGCTAGGTAAGCTTTAGGATCAATCAGGTAGAATCCGGTCCTGGAAAACCGAGAATGGACCTCAGAAAAAGCATTTGCACTACGTCGGAACCAGACGTCATCTCCCAGAAGCATTAGTAAGAAGGATCAAAAAAGCCGATGTTGAGCAATGAGGGCTGGCTCAGATCCAGCGCTGCTTCTGGAGCTTGTTTGGAACGGATGTGCGCTTCCCGAACTGAATCTGGCGCTCCGAAAGCAACAAGCAGGCGCGATGAAGAAGGTTCACCTCCAGTGTTCCACATGAGCAGAACAACCCCTAGGTTCTAAGACAACAAAAAGCCACGAGCTGCCAGCTGTCACTCTCCGTTTCGGCCCATCATATAAACATTAGCCTGAAGGAGCACCAACGAGACGGGCGGATTGATGCGGAATCCGTGCTGGCAGGTTGCTGATAGAACTGGACCGCGCCATATTGAAGCAGGCCAAGGATTAACCGGCGAGCGACATAATGGAAGACGGGGGCAATTTGTAAATTTGTGAGGCTGCAACCTTGCTAACAGAACGCTGCCAGGTCTGCGGCAACCTCCGTATCTGAGGAGCTCGTGCGAAGCCCTGCCATCTGCTTTCTACAAAGCAAACACGGCTCAGGCTGGCTCAGTGAAATTTCCATTTCCAAAGATATTTCTCTCGCTCAAAGGAAGACATTTCCCTCCGCTCACACAAGGTAAAGGATCCTGATTGTGACCAGACCCTCGGCGGTTGGAGGAGTTTAGCTAGGTCTTGCCGTCGCAGGGTTGCGGGTTTCGGGGCACGACTCTTTGAAAATCCTAAAAGAAATGAGAGCTGACCTCCAGCGACTGCAGGTACCCCTCCTGCGGGTCGCAGAGGAGAGACGAAATGCGATGGCTGTTCCTCATACAGCTCACGCTGCTGTCTCTCCAGAGCGGGAAAATCTGCCGGATGACGGTCATCCTTCCCAGCGAGCCGTGAGCCAGCTCCATGATCTCCGCATCGCTGATCTCCTAAACGAACAGGACAGGACAGGACAGGACAGGACAGGACAGACGGAAAGGAAAGGAACGCGTGAACGTCGTGGGAAGAATTCCCGAGGTTACCTCGGCCCTAATTGGAAACATCAGGTCTGTTCATTCAGCCCAAACTGCTCCCTTTGTCAGGGAGGAAAATTGAAAGCGAACGAGACGGCGGAATTTTCAATATAGCGCGAGGTGATAAAGTGCTAATTCCCACGGGGTTTTCTCATCTCGCAATTATTGTAGGCCGTTATTGTCCACGCTCATCTTATTGCTTCAGTAAGTGGCTTGATTTAAAGAGACCTTTCAATTTCTCAGCTCACGCTACTTATTTCATCATAAATGTGACTCGGGACCAGGGATCAGAGACCCCCCAAAAAAATCCAATTCAGTTTGCTGAAAGGTCTGTGTGTTCAAGACACCAGGGTGAGAAGAGGCTGGATAATGAGTTAACAAATTGCAGCAAATCTTCAAGAGCAAAGAATGCATGCGAAAGCGAAAATCTCTGCACTCCTGCACTCCTTTTGTCCTATTGGCCTGTCTATCTATCTCTCTATCTCTATATATCTAAACACAGTCCAATCCGGTTAACGGGAGCAGCCGCTTATTCAGAGCGAATCCTAAAGTACAGAAACAAATCCTATTCTATACGTGTAATGTTATTTTGCTTATTCGGACCAAAATCGGACCAAAGAACGTGAGAAGCGAATAAGAAAAAGAAGCCACGAGTCGCCACTTAGAGCGGATACAAAGCGGGTCAGCGA
>JAUZST010007806.1:0-13948 GCA_034779995.1 Parotocinclus haroldoi | reverse complement strand
CTTGGCAGAGGTGGGATTTGAACCCTGGACCTTCTGGTTCAGAGTCCAGTACCTTAACCGCTAGGCTACCACAGGCCACAGGCATCAATGGTGGTGGTGGTTACATATACACACTCATGTCAATGCGAGTTTAGAGCAATCAGTTAACCTAACATGCATGTGTTTGGATTGTGGGAGGAAACCGGAGTACCTGGAGTAAACCCAGACAGACACAGAGAGGACATGCAGACTTCACACAGAAAGGACCCAGGACCCAGGACCTTCTTGCTGTGAGGCAGCGGTGCTACCCAACGAGTCGCCATAGATTTTAGAGCAACCCAAGCACTGCCTTCAAGATGACAACTTTTCCAGGGATGCCAATGCAATTTTCAACAACACAATGCAAACCAGGAAAAAACACAAAAGTTAGGTCTGAAGTATGAAAATCCCTTCCAATCCTTCACTGAGCAATACTGTTTAAAACAATCATTTCCTTGTTTGCTCTCCGAAGCCTGAGGATACTGCTTTTGTACCAAATTATGATTATAATCACCTGTTGACATCAATGTTTGAGATCACATCATTATGTCCATAGTCCATAGCCTCAGCTTTTTTGTGTTGTAGGCTTGAAATGTAGAAATCTATGTCTTAACAAAAGAAATGTCGTTGATCAGGAAAAAAAAACATATATTGGGTTTATACTGTCTGAAATTTAATAAAAGTCAAATGAAAGGCATACTGTATTGCTTTCTTTTATTTATTACATTTTTGGGTTTTGGTTTAGATTTTTTTGCTGCATTTTTCATTCCATCCAATTTCTGATTAGCAGTTGTAATATTAATGCCCACTGATCTGGAGATATTCAACAACACACAGATATAAAATCCATAATATTTTGGCAGTGCTCTGTGTATCTGTGGTTTCCACTTGCTTGGAATTTAAAATGATTACCTCCTCTGGAAATAAACATGTTTTGTGTGTGTTGATATTAAGCACAGTTAAGTACAGAGGCAGCATCTTCTGGACTCGAGTGCAGCACTCACACACATGTAAACACTGTCAACAGCTACTGCTGATTTGTGTACGCATACAAACACACATTCACACAGACACACAGACACACACACACCCATTCTGCGTCTAATGCAGAGAATTGTGCTTGTATTTTCTACTCCCTCCCAAACCTTCACCAGCAAAGCTAAGGCACCTCAAATCGTGCAGGTGTTTAGGTTTTACCATTCCACAAAATAAGAGTTCACTTAAAAAAAACAACCTCTGTCTTTTACTTTTGAATTATGTTAATGAACATGTAACACAATAACACTGGTATAGGTTAGTCCTGTTTGCGCCTAACTAAGTGCTATACTGGGATAGCAATAATTATGAAAAAGGCCACTTTCAAACAGTTATATTAATTTTTCCAGTCTTTAAATTTCGTACTTGATCTTGAGATCTGATTTCAAAATGGTTTTCAAGAACAGTTAACACATACTAACGTAGTAGTGGGTGATAACTGGGTGATAAGGGTGGCGTTGAAGAAGCCAGCAGTCGTAGTGAGGTCGTACTGGATTTGGACCCTTAGCACAAGTCTTTAGTCTGTACCTAAACTACTGAAATTCAATGCAGTTAAAATCTTTTACAGCATGACTGAAAACAACAACCTGTATCATCCATCTTAAACTGACACTACTGACCTAACAAGAGTCTGCAAAGGTTATATCTGTTATCAGCAGGGGCTCTGATTTTATAACAAATACTGCAACAGTTACTGTCAATCTACCACTCTATCATCTGATTTATGATGTCAGTTCAATGCTGAAACAGACAAAGTGCTGCTTTATGGCATGTCTTCCCTCGAAAGCTGACATTGCACCGTAAATATATTGTAGCCTCGGTCGAACAATATACTTATCAATAAAAAAATAAAGCATCCAGAGAGAAATGCTGAACTGCTAAAAAACTATCCATCCAGTTCTGTCGCAGGCAGATATGTAAATAATTACAGGTATGACCTGATTAGACACTGGTTCTTGCCAAAAAAGGGCATAAAAGTGATTCTCATGCTGCTCTATAAAAAGGTTCTCAAAGGTTACTTTTTGTAGTGCCCCATAGCTTGGCCTGTAGGTCCTCAACACTCATAGTCTGCTGAAGATACATTCCCAGCTCGTCCCATAAATGCTCAATTGGCGATAAATCTGGCAACCGGGCAGATATGAACCAGTGCTTCACGAGTCAGGGACTTAGTCCACCTGGTTAATTATCCCTTATTATCAGCACCTGAGCTGCACATCATTCAGGGGTTATTAATGCTGTTCATACTGCTGTGCCTTTTCATAGGTACAGGTGGTATGGTAATTGTTCCTTTGTATGTTCGAAAGAGAAACTGAAAAGAAATGGTTTAGAGAGAGAAACCGAAAAACAGAACGTGAAATGGAAAAGCGAGCAGCTAGACCAGGAGGCTCAACAAGGCTGGGTTAAGTCCAGCCCAGGGTGATATTCTGAGATGCAGTGTCACTCGTGAATTTGAACCTGAGCTCATGTAAAATCTAAAATGCCCAATACTGGACAGTTGACGATCAGTTCTTTTTTACAACTGGATATCTGGAATCAGTGGCTGTGTGGTGCATATAAGGTTCATGCTAATTACAAAGAAGATGCCATACAGCTTTTCTTTACAAGACCTACACAACAGAAACCACTCAGTTAGCTTTTTCACCCATAATTAATGGTGCTAAAAAGAAACGAGCAGCTCCCGCTTATTAAAATGTTGAGCGTTCTGCTCACGGTGTACATCCAAGCTACTTTAATCTCCACTCGTCTACCATTAGACTATTACTGTTACACACACAGGTCCTCACAGCTGATGGTTAAAACCACTGTGCTGATGTGATTTGCTAATGCTGCCATGTTGAGTGCTTCTGTCATTATTTTGAGGAGCAGAGCTGAAGGTGTAGCTTCAAGATGACAGGGCTACATAAAGGCTTAAAAATTCTATCAGCTCTGAGTGTAATGAGAATGAGAAAGTGAGAAATCATTTATGTGCGAGCGAGTGTCCTGCAAGCCCTTCAAACCAGTTAGCATTCTGACCCAGATTACAGTGTTAGAGTGGTCTGGAGACCCTGTGGCAACTCAGATAGAGCCATATAGTTTCTGCATTGCATGGCACTCGCATACATTCAAGCACTGCTATAGCTGCTCTCTCATCTTATATGGGTTGTTTATAAAGCATGGGTTTATGAGTATTTACTAGAGTTAGGACATCACATAGACATCTTGCTTATATACAGTACAGGCGATAAGATTGTTGTTGTTGGGCAGATTACAAATACTATAAATGTAGGTGCTTTGCTGTACATGATTGGAATTATGGTAATTCATTACTAAAGACCATGGGTATTAATTATCTTAACCATGGACATATTGCAAATGCATTGGATATGGTCTGGTTAAGGACAAATCTGTGATGGAAACCTTACAACTGTGTTCTTAATGGTAAAGTTAAGGACTCACTGATGACAGACAGGTTAATGACTTTAGGGTGATTTGTCCGTGAACCCAGGTATTTAAACTATAATGGGGTTGTCACCTTGGGTGGTCCTGTAAGACATATAACCTGCCCTATAAACACACAAGTCGTTAGGATCACAGTAGCCAAAGTGTGACCCGTTTGTGAGCCCCACCTGCCATGACCAGCCACCGAGGAAGGGATCTCATGACCTGATTAATGGTTATCTAGACTGTCTGTCTATCTAGCTATCTGTCTGTGGACAACTGTCGTTCTAATTGGACATAAATGCCTTCTTTAGTCCTGTACGTAAAGGGGAAGATGCACTCATTGATACTAATGTTCCTATTTTGGACTGAGAAAACAGATGGTTTAAAAGATGAGTAATTGAGGCCATCTATGTCCAATGTGAATGGCCATAGTTGAAGAGAGAGGAAGGTTTATGACATAAATTAACTGCCACCTACTAAACAGTCATGAAATCAATTCCTAGGCTGTTTAAGCACATTCGCACCTTGACCCATGTGTCTCATGTAATGGCAGGGTGGGGCAACAACTCACAAATGGGTTGTTCCTGTGATCCTAATGACTTGCTTACTGACAGGGTGGGTCAATGTCTCTTAGGGCCACTTCCAAGGAGTTAACTGAGGTTAGAACTGAAGAAGGCTTTCAGATGAATATGGCAATACATGGCAATACATTCAGGTCATTCCACCACCTGGGTGCCAGGAGTCCTGATGCTTGTCTTTCACCTTATGTGGAGGATCTGGTTGAACCAAGCTTGTGCCTCTGAGGGTAAGAGGTACAGATCATCGTTTAATTAAAGCCTTTGAGCGCTCACCTAAATTTAGACAATTAATAAATAAATCAGACGAACACAAATAAAGCATCCCAACTTTTACTCAGTCTTTTTTCAGTACAAAAGTAAGTAAGTCACCAATACACTTTGCTTTTGCTCCGGCAGCCGGCAGGAGATTTTTCCTTTCACCTAATACACTCAGTGGGCAATTGCATACACAACCTACACAGTATATTACAGTGTGAACAAGTCTGTTAGACTGATACATAAAATACCTCTCAATATATCTCCCAGTCCAATTTGGCTACACCTACAACTAATGTACAAATTTTAACACTAACTTTTTGTGTATTGTAGTTCAACATACTAATGTGTGGAGTGAAATATTTTGACACTCAGGATTTGGGGACCATTTGCTGGGATGTTCATTTTACCCTAAGTTTTTCTGTTTTGAGGCTAAAGGCCAATGTATACGCTGTGCTTGTCTGTGTAGCATAGGTGGAGATACTCAGAAGAAAGCGGGATTCAAGCTAATGACAATAAGTTTGTTTGAGTTTTATTTTCTGACATACTGTATATTCTTGACTATATTCCTGACATATGTATGGGACTGTGGTAGCCTAGCGGTTAAGGTACTGGACTCTGGACCTGATTGTCCAGGGTTAAAATCCAAACTCTTTTATTGGTTTGGTCCTTAAGCAAGGCCCTTAACCCACATTTTTTTTAAATTAAAACTAAATGTGGTGAAAAACACTTAACTATACCTCAAATAAATATAAAAACTGGTAAATAGAGCTTACATGTTACAACGTGCCTCGATCGCATTCAAAATCGTTAGAATCACGCCGCTCCGGGTTCTGATTGGTCGTTTCACCGAAAAACAGAATCATGTTTAATACTGCGTTCAGAAGATAGTTCAATAAACAAAACTCAACCTACAGTATGAAACCCAGCCAAATCTGAACGACTTGCTAAATCGCCTATTTTTTTTACCCTGAAATGAGACAAACTTACTGGGTTGTCTGCTTTTACACTTTGGTAGGTAATCCTGATACCCAAGTGTATGTGCACAAACCCTGAAAATGGAGTTTTACATAACATGTCCCCACTGGCGTGGATATGTTTCCAGGACAGACAGGGTAAGGACAGTTTGAATATAGACAGGTTATTAAACAGTGTTGATGAACAGGTTAAGAACTCCTTGACACTTCCTTGTGGCAATGGAGAGTTTTTGCATTAAACATCAGCCTGCCATGACACAGAGCCGTTAGCCCTTTGAAGCACTCCAACAATAGTCTAAAACCTCTCTTTATATTTCTCTATTTATGAGCGAAGGTGAAAGGTACATGCCATTTCCATAAAAGCTCTGGAAGGAAGCCCACAATGACTGTGAAATTAGAAAATGGCAGCTATATCTGGGTGCAGATAACATGAGAAAGCTCTACTATCACCTCTCAGCACGTTTAGGGTGAGAAGAGTACAGCACCACATCAGCCCCAACACAGAGTTTTAGCTATTTCTTCCTCGCTGATATGGCACATTAAACTGGTTGAGGAAATTGGGTTTATTCCCCAGGACAGAAAAGGAAGCCAAAAAGTTAAACCGTGTTTAAGCTTCACTGGGATTTATGTGGGAATGGAGACTACAGAAAAATAGTTACCCCAGTGCAGGGGATGACTACCATTTTGACCCATGTGCTGATTTTGGAATAGTTTTAATGACAAAGAATTCAATGTGTCATGAAATTTACATCTATAAAGCTATACAGCCTATAAACGGTTACTCAATATTCTACACTAACATCACAGTGTAGTCTCTGGTGCATGCATGGTAACTTTGAGCTCAACACCACCCTCTTAGTGCTTAAACCTGCTTGTTAAGGGGCTTCTTACGTTTGGAATTGGCATGAAGAGCATCCCTGGGCTCCTTGACCTGAAAACAAATTAGAAACTACCAGGTGATGTCCCCTGGTGAGATGGAACAACGAACAGAAAGACAGTAATGGAACTCAACCTTACAGTACCCTAAAAAGAATAGGCCAGCATACAGATGAGACCGGACACAACCATAGACTGGAATAAACCTGGAACTTATACTCGAACCAAAACTGAAACCCAATGGAACAGTGAAGCTTGCATTTAATTAAGTGGATTTCTTAAGTTTTTGCCAGATGGAGGATATGAACCAAAGAGGTTTAGCATTGGGAACCAGTCTAAACCACTTAGTTGGCCATCATACGCATCTATTTTTTCTTTGTTAGTTGTTCTGACTTGCAAGGGGCTTCAATCTTCTGGGTTCAGTAGCACCAGTGAAACAGTGAAGCCAAAGGCACAGATATCACTAGTAGGTGCATTTCCTTGTAAGTGCTGTTTTTAATGCGATGCAGTTCACACAATAAAAACAGTATACATTTCATAACTGTTCCATGCATACAGATTCCTTCATATATTGTGTAATTTTGAGGAACAAAGTGAACCCTACGTTAATCAACGTTTTCAATATGTCTGTGGAGAATATTCATTCATTCATTGTCTTTCGCTGAATCCACATGGGGTCGCGGGGTCACTCGGCAACTCTGAGCTCAAGGGTAGGAACAACACTAGACGGTGCGCCAATATATCGTAGGGCACACAGACACGGTCACATACTAAGGGCCACTTTTTACAGACTCCAAGTAACCTAACATGTCTTTGGACTGTGGGAGGAAACCGGAGTAAACCCACACAGACACGGGGAGGACATGAGGACCCCTCACAGAAAGGACCCAGGCCGTTCCACTCTGGGACTGAACCCGGGACCTTCTTGCCGTGAGGCAGCGGTGCTACCCACCGAGCCACCGTACTGCCGTTATGGAGAATATATTTTTTCAAATTCTACAGTAGAATTAGCTATAGCCTATATAAAACCCTAGTCGTCCCCCAACCTCCTGCAAAAACATCAGCAAAAAAACCTGAATAAATAAGAAAAAAACTCATATATAAATGAGTAAAACTCAAATATAAAATATCAGGTTCCTGAGTTGTGCAGCTGTGGTGCTTTGTGGGTTGATGAACACCATTGTGGCTGGATGGATTAAGGACACCTTGGTCAATTGCAAGTCTATGAACACCATACAGATGCCAAGGTTAAGGACATTTTGGTGATAAATGGAATATAAAAACTGTGGTGATGGACAGGTTAAGGACTTTTCTGATATATAGATTCAGGACATCTTGAGGATAAACTGGATATTAGACCTTGGTTCAAAAAACTCCAACTAAGTACATCTTTTGACATAAAAAGTAAATAAGACACCATCATGTGACCTTGGTAACTGATTCTAAAGACCCACGACTCTGTGTATTTTGGTAACTCGTGCGATAGCATATCATGTGTTTACATAATCCAGGAGAAAAGCTCCTCAAACTCGAGCACCACACAACACACTAATAAGATTTCAGTTTCCATGTGCATTCATGATGAATATTTGATGACGGTTGACTAAACTGGTCCTAAATTTTCTGTAGTGCACACATTTAGAGCATTAATCACAACTGGTAAAGTGTAATAAGAAGACACACCTTTCCTTGTGTGCTATATATCTGTTCACACGTTATGATGTGACAAATTAAACTGCAGTATAACCGGAGGACAGGATGACTTGTAGTTCTAGATTTATAGCATTACACAATTACGACGTGCTCTGAGATTTCTGTTTTTTCCCTCCTGGCCTATCAAGTTAATGATTCTTAATCACGGGGTGATCTCACAGCACTTTATGGTATCGTTAATCAGCTTAGCGTGCTTCCATTAATAGGAGGCGGATCTTTTAAAACTGTCATTGTTGCAAAGACTGTGGCATTACAGCATGTAGAAACTGGTCAAATGAAAGCAGACGATTTTCTTCAGGTTAAAAAGAGCAAACAGAGAGCAAAATGCTATTTTATAGCTGCCACATTTGTTTCTTAAGGCCTGCAGCAAGCTGAAATTTGTCCTTCAGTAAATCATAGTTAAATTGAAACGGGTATATTACCGTCCAAAGAAAGCAGCGCTTAGTTAATGAGCATTATTTTTTCCACTGCCATTTTAGCTTGTGGTTCTTTTCTATTTGCCATCATTTCTTCTGATTCTGAAGGCTATAACCCGGCTGCTATTATTCCTGGCTGAGTTTGTACACATCAGATGAAACACGGCCAAAAAAAAGCACGAGACATAAGTGCTGTGTGCTTGGGGTTTGAAAAGCCTCAGCATGTTTTGTTGGATGTTTTACTAGGTTGCTATTAGATGGAAAATGTGGCTTTTTTATTTGCTCTCTACCTATTTACATCTTCTAATACTTATGAGACTGTGACATGCATTGATACAGTTTGGTCAGTGAGATATGGACAGCTTTCCATTGAACTTAAACAGGTTATAACAACATCCATTCTATTGGAAAGGCCAACAGAGTTTGGAACAAACACGACTCCATTCTGGTCAAGTAACATTACTATTGCTGAGCATTAATGTTGCAGGACTAACATCTCAGGTCATCCCAAAGGTAGGGCTCTGTGCAGGCTGGTCATCCACCTCAAACAAAGCTTGGCAGCTGCAGGGCCTTTCCAGACTATTTTGGTGACATTAGGATGAGTCCATATGCTGACTGAAAATAAATCTCAGTTCCAGTCCATGCCCATTTTTCTTCAACTTGGCACCATGTACTCAGATATTAGGCTGTAAATCATTATGTATTGCTCCAATTGTGTTTCTACTGCTCTGCAGCCCAATGGTGATCCATTTAAACCACTTCAGTCAACACCAAGAATTGCATATGGTGATCTTAGGCATATATGTGGCTGCCTGGCCAGAGCACAACAACCAATAAAGCTAATTCTGCTTCCAGAGGCGAGTTTGTTACTTTTAAGTGAAAATGATGAACTACACAACCACAAACAACTTTGAGCTCGTGTGACATACTGGTTTACCAGATGTTACAACTTCACAATACCGCTTGCGCTAGTTTAGAAAGATGGTATTCAACCAAGGATCTAGGGATGATTATTTTTCGGCAAAGCCTGAGACTAGAATAATTGCAATTCCTTGTTTGGTGGCAGGGACTCTATTATATAAATTTGCTATAACAAAGCTTTATATAACAAGGCTTTATACAACCATCTCAGGTGTTAAATATGTGTATGATTATGTAAATTTATTTTTTGTAAATTACATATATTGTTTCATTCATTCATTCATTATTTTACGCTTAATCCACAAGAGGTCGTGAGCCAACTGGTGCCCACCCGGCACCTCTGGGCTCAAGGGCAGAAACAACCCTAGATGGGGCGTCAATCCATCGTATACACACACACACACACACACACACACACACACACACAAACACACAGTCATGCACACCAATTAACCTGACATGCATGTCTTTGGACTGTGGGAGTACCGAGTACCCGGAGTAAACCCACAAAGACTCTAGGGAGGACATGCAGACTCCTCCCATTGGGGCCTTCTTGTTGTGAGGCAAGTGCCTTCAGATAAATGCGCTAAACCACAGATATCTTACAGAAAGCCTTACATTTTTCCTCTTTTTAGTCCTCATATTATCTTCTGTCTCCATTTTATCTGCACGGCGATTCAGGGTAGAATTGTCGCATCATGGCAAAACGGTCTTGCGTTCGATCCATGGTGGACTGATCTGGGTGCCTTCTGTGTCTGCGTGTGTCAAAAATCGCTTCTAAAAATAAACTGAGATGCAAATGTGAGCAAAACACTCACCCTGTAGAACCTTGATATATTCACTTCCAAAAAAAGTCACTGAGCTCAACTTTAATCAACTCCTAGTGTGCATCAGTGGCTAAAAGATGTACACTTGATTTAATGCACTTGCCTGCAATGGGTGTACCAGAAACAGCCAAGCTAATTAGAGGTGATGTCCATGTGATGAATTAATGCAGCTTCAAAGTTGTGTACAGTAAATGAACCAAATATCAAGATTTCCCCTATTTTTAGATAATTAAATCAGTTCTGTATTCTAAACGTAATTTTAGCCTGAAACTGTATTGTACTAAACAAAAACTTTAAGATAACCCTCAAATTGAATTCTTCACATTTAGCTAAAGTTGTTTAATTTGCGGTTAGACTAAAATGAGTTATTAAACATATTGATGCTCTTCGTACTCGGAATCAGTTGGAAGACAAAGCTTAATGTATCCACGAGTCTGTGGTTAAACTATTTATAAGTGGGAAATGAATATGCATAAGTGAATATAGCAGGGAATCAATTTGCATGGCACAACGTTAATGAAGAGAAACTGCTCTTGAACAAACAATTAATCTTATTGAAAGTGCTGCTTTATGTCTGTAATTAGATGCTGGTTTAATAACTGGGATTGTTGTACATGGAAGGCTTATTGGGAAACAGCGCTGCTCATTTGTTTGATGACATGCAGGAAAGAAAGAGCTGACTGTATTTACTTCAGTAGAAGCAGAGGCTGTTTTGTCTGAAACACACTTGCCTTTTGCACATACTGCATAAAGCGCTGGTCGGACATTGGACTTCATTTACACAATAAAAACTTTTTTAAAAGTTGTAAATGCTCTGTTTGCAGTCTGTTACTGTTATGAATAAAAAATAATAATTTTGTTGTGGTGAAGTTGTGAAGTATTTATCAACAACATGCATTACCAGATAACAGCATATTCTGGTTTCGCAGGGAAAAGAAATGTGCAAATATTTGCAAAAAATAAACAAATGTTACAGCACCGAATATAGTAGCAGCAGTATTCCTTGTGGAAAAATTACACAAAAACCTGTTAATGAGTACCGAGGCACCACTGTACTGGACTACTGACAAGAAGGCTCACAATTCAAGTCACAGCACTTCCAATGGTACAGCTGGGCCACAACTGCTGAGCTTTTCATGTGGTTTCATTTGTAAATTGACCTGAATAAGAGCGTCTGCAAAAAGACAGAATACTTGTGACAGGATCACAAAAAAGGTGGAGATATTGGCTGCTTAAGCTATTAGTAGTGACAATTGGTTTTGTGTGAGTTGAATACAACCGCAACTAGAGCTGTTCATCTGGAAAGCCTGGTTAGGGTTAGAGAAACAATGATCTGGGATTGTTTGGATGGTTTGGGCCACTTGAGCTGCATCGAAAATCTGACCTTCCATATGGAATTCTTATATTGGACAAAAACAGTGGACAAAACAGTGCTGTTTTGTGGGTTGGACTTCGTATAGTACATGTACAAGGACTGTGGTAGCCTAGTGGTTAAGGTGCTGGGCTCTGGACCACAGGGTCTAGGGTTCAAATCCCACCTCTGCCAAGCTGAAGTAGTTGGTTGTAATTGCTTGGATTGTAAGGCTGTATCGTAAGTAATGTAAGTCGCTCTGCTAAATGCCGAAAATGTAAATGCAAGTGTAAATGTGAAGGACAGCATGGTGGCTCGGTGGGTAGCACCACTGAATCACAGCAAGAAGGTTCCAGGTTTAATATCCCAGGGTGGAGCGGCCTTGGTTCTTCCTGTGTAAATTAGCTTTGCCAAGGTAACCTCTACAATCCCATACCATCACAGACACTGACGTTTAGATTGGTCTAGGTGGGCAGGCTATTATTTCCTCCAATCAATGCCAATTTAGAGTGACCATTAACCTAGCACGCATGTCTTTGGACTGTGGGAGGAAACAAGAGTACTTGGAGTAAACCCACACAGGCACAGGGGGGACATGCAGACTCCTCTTGTTTCCTCCCACAGTCCGAAGGCATGCGTGTTAGGCTATTGGTCACTCTAAGAATTAAGCAAGGGACAAAATAACAACGAAACACTCAAGTGTTGTGAGAAGGACTGGCAACATTAGAAAATTGCAAATGCTTTACCTTCTCAGCTTTTGGAGCTTTTTATAATGTGTTATAAGCCTGAAATGCGGGAGGTTTATTAACAAATGAAACAAAGTTGAAGAGACAAACATGAAGTGTATTTGCTTCATACGGCCTGCAACAAAACAAAAGTCAAAGTAAATGTTACAAATCCTGTATTTTGTGAGCAGTGTACACAAAATACACAATACACAAAATACACAGTGTACACAAAAAAACTAGGGCGTATTTCAAAATGAAAACCCCCTAATTTTTGTGAGCAGCGTAGTTCCAGAGTTTATATGAGTTAGGCCTCTTCACTCAGCATCATTTGATACTTTTGTGGCTATATGGGAACAAATGTGATAAACATGCCTTTGATACTGCGTCAACAACCCATAGTAACTTAAGCCATATTTCATATTTGGGCATGTACACACATTTGCAGTCACAAGTAAAATTTGACTGCACTGGAAAGTTAAGCTTTCCTGGTTCCTAATCCTGATTTATTTATGAACCGACTGGCAGAGGTTGGACACCGGAGCCAATTCTCCTCTGCTAGACGGATCAGACAGGAGGAGGTGCAATCATTAATGATGCATGTGAACCAGTGCGAGAAGTTTAAAGTTCTTTGCGCTTTATACAGTCTGCAAATTATTTATGATACTTAGTGCACGTGCAGCTGCAGCACATCCACTTCTTAATCTCCCTCCACACTGGAAGAGGCTGCAGATGCTCATGGCAAAGCAAACACTCGTACCGCTGATACAGCATTCACCACTCATAAGAAGCTTGACATTGCATGTAATATACTTGCTCTTTTTTTCCATTACAGTGCGGACCTACATTGAAGTACATGGTCAAGTGAAGGCAAATATTTTTTTACGAGCAATGTTTAGGGACACAGCCCTAACTGAGCAATCATATGGTGAAGGTGGCAAGGAAAAACTCCCTAAAGGAAGAAACCTTGGAAGGATCAAGATTTAAAAAGGGACCGACCTCCTTGGACACAAGATCTATACAAACATATAGCGCACCTGTAGTACACACACCTCTCAGATTTATAGGCTTGTCAACATGAGTATTGGACTGGCTTTTTTAAGTTCAGTACTAACCACAGATGCACCAACTGTCATTTTTTTTGGCCGATTTCTAATTTGGGTTAAAACACATGACCAACTAATGTCCATTTTGGTTGATTCTGCTTTTCCTACTTTCTAAGAAACATAAATGGCATAAAGAAACACGTTTCTTTTAATGCTTTAAACATTGGTACACTGTACCAAACATTTTTGGATTTGTTCCTCCATGCTTCCTTTCAGCATGCATGCATTAAAAATAGCGCTCACTGTGCAAAACTTTCACCCTGAAGTAACAACTTTCATAATAGCACTAGATCCCTACTCCTTAGTAATGCACCATTATTAGTATTGTGCTATTTAGTAAGTATTACTTGAACCCAACTGAAATCGAACAGTTTTTCATTATTAATATGCGTCAGCACCAAGTCTGATAAACAAACACATCACATCAGTGACAGAGCTATAAAGGAACTGAATAATAACACTTGCCATATTTACCCATGGAAAACAAACAAAAATGGGCACAAAAGCTGAACATAGATTAGAATAGTGGAATAGATTGTTCGGTTAGGGCAAGGGTTAGAGGTAGGGATAAAGAAACGAATACCTAGGCGAACCAATTATCTAGGCTTTGATGGTTTGGGCCACTTAGTGACCTTCAACAGACAATTGTCACACATGCACAAACACACACACACACACACACACACACACACACACACACACACACACACACACACACACACACACACA